>CM029792.1:14863058-15163058 GCA_017562165.1 Ectropis grisescens | reverse complement strand
TATGCTTGTCATTCTAAATCGTAAAATAAACTATTTTAATAATTGTAATACACGTCAGTACTTCTTGTTTTTATTTTTAAAAGAGTAAATTATTTTTATTTTACAACTCGAAGAATATTAATTCTGTTTACAAAATACAAGAAAACAAATGTCGCTTAGACTGACACCGCCGAGGTTACGTTGTACCTTGAATCTAATACGCCGGAACTAACACTCATCTCTAGCTCTTTGAATTAAATACGATATTATACCTACGGCTAAATCCGTGACTCTATTTACAAATCATAAATTGGAATCCGGCCAAAATTAAATATATACTGTCAATGCAGTCTTTGACAAAATATATGAACGTGATGCTAATTCGATAGCCGTAGAGTGGAATTTTCTAGAAGCGGGATAATAATTTGATCAAAACGCACTTACCATTCTAATAAGCCAGTAAAGTAGATTATGGAAAAAAATTATGAGCTCGATATTTTTCCATAATCAGAGTTTTATCAAATCAAAAAGCGACAAAGATATAAGTAGATCGTCAAACATCCGGAATGGGGGATTGTGACGTCACGTCTACATAAACTTAATTTTTATATATATTTTTTTGGTTTTGGGTGTGTGTTTGTCACTGAAGTCCTCCTAAACCTAGATTTGAATGTTTGTTTTTGTATGCGTTTGGGTGACGCCCTGGGTGGTTTAGATTCACAAACCAGCCCGTCAGATGGCGCTGCAGTCGGTACCTAGGTTGTTATCCGAGCCAAGTCTGGGCGGGCAGCTAGTAATCATAAAAAGAGCTTGAGTCAGATTTTGTTTAAGACATATTATTCTGTTAATGACCTATTTTATTCTGCTTAATACAGGAATACAGTTACTGTTAAGTAGACAAGTTACTTTTGGGGGAGTCTCAAATAAACTCGTTCATCACAAAAATATTTGGATAATATAATGTATTTATAGCAAGTTCTTCCAAAACTTCTAAGTACTGTATATTCGTAATTTTTTGTTTGTGAAACGCAATAAAAAATACTTGCACTTTACTTTTTAAAATCTAACTTAAATCTAACTGTTAGACTAATTAGTTTTTTAGTCATTAAGCCTGTTGTGGCAAAATTTGAAGACGTCTTGATCTAGTGGGTAGAAAAAAACTGTGCTAATCTAAAGGCTAAAATGTTCGATTTAGAAAACGGTTTAGCCGATTTTGTCCTTACGTGCTAGGAATGAGTTTTTCTAAACAGCTACCGCTTTGACAACTATTAAAAAAATGGGTATATACATAAGTAATTATATTGCAAATCTATTAGAGTTCGTTTAATTTACAACGATAGCCCATTCTATATTATAGATTTTGTATACTATTTTTAGAATATTTATGAAGGTAACTTCTTGGCGATACAGAATTGGTGGCGTATGTAAAAATGTTGAAGAAGCAAAAACCACGATAAAATTTTACATTTGTGTACATTATTATACCTGCTATAAAATGTATTTTAATTTTAGCGAGAGTTAGAACAATGTATTATTTCTGGTTTAATTATTAACGTTAAAATATTTGCTGGGAAAGGCGAGAGGAAAATGTTTATTTTTTATGGAATAATTAGGTGTACTATTAAAGAGGTAATGTTATAGAAACGTTATTCTATGCGTAGAGTATTTTGTACGTACTTATGTATGTTATTTTGTAGTGGTAGGACTTTTCGCAGAGTCCGCCTGGGGAAGTACCACTCCTTTGCCAGTTATTCTACCGCCAAGCAGTAATGTGCAAACATTGCTGTTTTCCAGTTTGAAGGGCAATGTTTCCAGAGAAATTACAGGCCTTAGAGATATAACATCTTAGATCTCTGGATGACGAGCGCAGTGCAGTGCTATGCAACGATTTGACCTCTTCATGTTCCAATAGCTGCGTTTCACTGTGCTGTTATGTGGCAGGTATGTTGCTAACCATCAGGCACATGTCCTGTTCGTCTAGTCACTCTTTATTTAAAAAAACAGTATCATAAATAGGTAATTTTAATGAACCTACGGTTGGGGCTTGGGAATTCCAACTAATATGAATACCTAGATGCGATATAATTTTGCAAGACAATGCAATCCAGGACTTCTGTAAATTAAATGTGTCTATGTTGCTTTATAACTACTAAACTCTGCACTCATCATATTTTTGGATCAAATAAAAGTTGTTATCCTAATCATTTTATTAATATTATAAATGGCAATGTTTGGATGTTTGGATCACGTCTGAACAGATGAGGTTGAAATTTAGAACACACGGCAAAATAAAGGGGCGCCGCTATTAATGTACTCTAATAATTTTTAGTTTTTGTATCTTAAAACTAGCATAGCTAGGAAAACCAGGGTTGAACAGTTCGATAGATATTTTTCTTCTGATTATAGTGCCATTAACATGTCCAAATCGAACTAATATTGGATAATTGCATTTTAGCTTAAGGACGGCAGTTATGTTCTCACTACTGGGACTTAGAACCTTCTCAGACGGAGTGGGTCATGGGGCCATGACCCACCACACTGGCCTAGTTCGGGATATCGGGGTACAAAACTCAGTGAAAGATGTTTTTCTTGGAATGCGTCGGTTTGATTATTTTTATGTTCGGTACACATATGACGTAAAATGCGTCAAGCGTATCATCTATCGTACTAACGCATCATTGAGTGTGAAAGGTTGGATATTATATAGTATATTTTTTCTGTTCTGGCGTCCCGTGACCGATAATACGCGTCGTATTTTCCGTCAGATATGCACCGACCCTTAAAGCTAGTGGTAAATGCAACAAATATTTGAAAATTGGAACTTTATCCTTTTTTTAGAAAGTAAAAAAAAAAATTTGGCAAGTTTATAATTAGCATTTGAATGAAAATTGCTTGTTATTATCGAGAACAAATAGTACCTTATCGCTCAGCAAATTATTTCCGCGTATAATTGTTCAAGCCTCTCCCCGTTTGGGCGGGATTGTATTGCGTAAACAGTGTTATAATATGTCATAAGTGGGCCATTACAGGGAAATTGAGGTCCATTTAAAATTATCTTTTAGGGTTCGGTTCAGTTCGGTTATTTTTTACACAAGCCGTTTTTGTTAATGATTAAAAAGTTAAATTTCAGTATAGATTTTTAAGCCCAAATCTTAATTATAAATACGAAAGTTTGTAAGTTGAGATGCTTGGTTGTTTGTCAGGGTTCACAACAACATCCTGCTGAAGCACTAGACATTGACGTAATTGTGCTCACCAAACATATCACACATACATAGCACAAACAAATTGAAGCAGGAAATTAATAGATCATATAGATAATAGATAATAATAGACTATGAATCAGATGACATAATATAATATGATACAACCGATTAAAAGCTAACAATGAAAAAAGAAGAAGATTTTATCAGTTGATTATTATTATTGTATAAATTCAGACCAATAGAAAATATTGCATGCCTTTAAAAGAAGAGGCCACTTTGTATGGGTCAACTTTTAAAATGATTTGAAACACGTCAGAATGTCTGAATAAATCGGATTAAAACTTAGAACTCAGATTATACTCAGTCTGGAATAGCATACCTATATGCTATTTGGTATCACGGAAAAGTAGGTATTTAACGCGGGTAAATCAAAGGGCGCAGCTTGTAGAGAATAAACAAAAATGTTTTCTACGGAACCCATCCTTTAAATGGCGTGCTTACTCGAGTTTTTATGAGGGGCGCGTGTAATGTGGCGTTACTGGGAGTAATTTCTAATGGCGGCCGCGACCGCTGCTGGACAGATTAACTCCGTGTTTAGGTTTGCGGAAATACTCCAACGGCTTATTTATGGACGAAGCCGCAAAAAAATATGATTTTGAAGTGTACATTTCTTTTGGCGCATTAGACACAGATTTTTCGTAAGCTATGAATGAAGTTGCTATGAATGAAGGCTGGTCTAGTCGGGAGAAAGGCGCCTGCCGATCCTGAGACCCCGGGTTGAAACCCCACGCGCACCACTGTCTTTTCGAAGTCATGTGCGTAATGCCGCTAACTTAAAACGGTGATGGAAAATATCGTGAGGAAACAGATATGTACCTAGAACCTTTCGAAGTCATGTGTTATCCACCAACCCGCACTGGGCCAGCAAAGTGGATTATGGCCCTAACTCTCTCCTTGCGAGTGAAGGTCCGAGTCCCAGCAGTGGAAACATTTAGTGGGCTGTTGATGATGAATGAAACTCGTCGTCACGCTCGGAAATAAATGAAATGTTCTGGTGAACTCGGGAACGCCGCGTGTCCCAGAGCGATAAAAAAACGGTCAGCTGCTGCATGCTCTTTACAGCTGTGTCGATGTGTTTACTATATTCAATTTATTTAAGACGTTCCATTTTCATCTATTTTATTTATTCTCTAACGCCTACTTACAATTTGTTGTACTAAATAAAAAATCGATATAAAAAAAAATCAGCTTATTTTTTCCTACTTACACATGTCTGGCATCTATGCTTCTCTTTCACACTAACTCGTTACATTCACAACCTTATGTTCTTTGCAATACTTTAAGCATGGCTTTAGCCAGAAAGATTTGCTTACAGACATAAAAAAAACTGTCTTGATTTCTCATTTATCCTATTAATATGATTGCGCATAAAGTTTATTATAGTACCTAAAGGGCTGAATCACGAATAATTAATTGTTTAAATACCTCGACGTTTCGGCAGCGTTACAATCGCCGTGAAGACATTATGTGTTCAAATCGCGACAGTTTAAAACAATATTATGTAGAAAAGTAGGTCATTCATCAATAAAGAAAATCAGTCAATAGATCAGTCAATCCATTAAAATCTCAAATCCGGTCAAATGACTCTTAGGCGATATGTAGTTCGCTGGTTCGGCTAGTAAAACATAAATTTACCAGGTAAAAATGGTAGGTTCCATCAAGAATACAAGGCACCATCTGTGTAAAAACGATGTAAGGTACGATCATCTGAAATATAAATTTGGCGACCCTGGCCACGGGCAGTTTATACGCGTCACTTCCGTTTTACATTTTGTCACGGCTTTAAACCCTGGAAAAAAATGTGAGACTAAAACCCTCTACAGACGAGCCCTAAAATCAGAGGAAATTACGTAAAAGTAGTGGGGAGGACCCTACATCGCACCATATGATTGGTGATTTATGGTGCGATGTAGGGTCCTCCCCACTACTTTTACGTAATTTCCTCTGATTTTAGGGCTCGTCTGTAGAGGGTTTTAGTCTCACTTTTTTGGCAGTTAGGTCGCGCATTACGCATATCGATATCGATAACATGTAAGTAAATAGTGATATTTTGCATTTTTGTATATGGATCCTGTGTCTGAAATAAAGATTTATTATTATAAAATCCCTGTTTCTTTCAAGCCTGCCTTAAGCATCTTCGTTCCAAAGAATAAAACGAGTGTATATATAAATACTCGGGCAGTGTATATATAAATGGCTCTGATTGTCCATCTTCGTTTATTAGTACAAATTTTTACCACATTTACAACCGAGTTATCACCATTCCAGTTACAATATAAAACAACAAAAATTACATATTAAAATACCAACTCATATCGCTCAAGTGATCCCATCCGCAACGTTACCGAGCATTGTAATGCAAGGACAGTGGTTCATTCATGCGGCCATCAATTGATACACACGAACGGTACCGACGGCAAACAAAGCGTTCAATGGCCAATTAGTTATGCACTGTTTCGTACACCTCGTGGTGCAGCTGAGAATGAGAACGCGAGTCTATTTATTTGTTTGAATAGTTATTTTTACTTTTGCTGAAATTTTACAACGAAATAAAGTCTACAAGAAAAATTGTTACTGGGTTTGGTAAATTCTATGTAAAGTTTAGGTATTTTTAGGAACTAAAAACAGACCTAAATCTGTAAGATGAGCTTAAGATTGACGCAGTAAGTATATTAAAACACTTTTTAAACGTATAACATGTATATACCTTTAACTTTGCTGTGACGGGCGGGCGGCGAGCGCGTGGGAGACGCGTGACAGCCGCTGGCGTAAACCACCTCGTGAGTTTTGATTTCAATTTTTACATATAACTCAGCATTTTACAGAAGCTGCGGGCGCGCACCCACGCGCAGTCACGGTTTAAAACCGCTCCATGAGTTAGTTAGCTCCGTCTTAGCCTAAGTTAAATAATTATGTGTTTATGAAGACTGTGTGTCTGGATTTTGAGTATTTGCCAATGACATTATATAGTCATGAGTCAAGACTAAACAGTGCAATTCATTAATTGTTTACGATGTTTGTTTGTGATTTCAAATTTTGTACCAAACTCTTTTATATCTTAAAAACGCTGGAATATAATTGATGTTTTAAATTTGTCATCGCTGTTATACAAATAAAACAAACATGTGATTTTATTTCACAATAAAAACGAGACTTATAACTGAAAAAATCAAGATCAATGGGCATTAAAATTTATAGATCTACAAAATATTTTATGATGTTTTCGTGTAACAATAAGAGTTTGTTCTCTTGGCTCGGTCAAGGGTTCAATAACCTGATGGGCCGTATGTCACAATCTATATTAAGGTAATGGTCTCTTTGTATCCTAACAAAGAGTGGTATGGCTCATTAAATGATTTACATGACGCTATCATTCGTGATAGAAATGTCAATTGAATCATTTCGCGCCATAAAATTAATAATGTAAGCGTTAATTATATGTAAATGGAGACCTTTATCGTTATAGGCGCTTGTATTTGAACGATGAAAAGATTGATAACGTTTTCTAATCGACAATAGGTATTAAGCAAACTGTAAACATACGCACATTGAAAATAGATTACACAGATGTTTTGTAAAGGGTTTGTGGAGGGACAAAACATCCTGTAATGTAGATATAATAATAATTTACAGTTTAGATGACTATTTAGGCGTCAATAGAGATTTGACACCACTTTTGTAATAATAACATCTAAACTGGGAATATGTTTCCCGAGTGGATATTCTCTGATGGACATAATCTAGGTGTATTCTAATTTAGGGTTAGTCAGTTCCTTCTAGGTGATCATGGCATCGTAGACCGCATCTGAGCTAAAGTTTTGTAAGATGGCGGTCAAGTCCAAAAAATCTCTAGATTTCACTCATAAAAATCGTCTAATTCTCAGGCTCCCCGCTTTGCTGCTCCGCCACCGCTGCGACATTACGCCGCTTCGTTAAGGTCCGCGCCCACTTATCCCACTCCGCTCCCACCAAACCTATAAAATACACTCAAATATGGGCTTTAGTTGATGGTGGTTAAGATATAGATTAACATTGGCAACATAAACTAGCAGACTATCAGCGAGCGGTCTGCTAATTTGTGTTATGAATGTAATCTGTACTGTAACATAAAAATCTATCACCTCGTCGTCTACATAACTTCAACTTTTCGTGTATAGCTTTTATTAGGGTTTAGCCTCACAATTTCGCCAATGTCACGTAGAAAGATAGACCGCCAAACGAGGAGATTGGTAGGCAACAGTGCTTTTGGACGGTAACTTTTGTTCAATGTATTCGTGTATTTTTGTTAAATAAATAAATATTGGTGGGCAATTCTCACACAACACCATCTTTTAAAATTTTTAGCTTTTTGTTCATATTTCAAAAACTGATACACCTATTTCGATAAAACCTACATGGAACCTCTGAGTTATGATTTACCAAACAAAAAATAACTTTCAAAATCGACTTACAATTAATTGGTGGCGCTATCACGTTACATACATATAACATACCTACAAAAAATAATACAACGTAATTGACAACTTTCTCCTTTTTAGAAGTCTGTTAAAAATAAGGAAAAAGACACTAAACCTTAATTTTAAAACCTAAGTAAACACTTTATCCTTTAAGTAAATCTAGATTGAGGTTTATCTTCGGTTTTAATAAAACTACGCCCTTCCCATATCGCTGTTAAGATATTTTCTTTTATTTTCGCTGTGAGTAGAATTTTTTATTCATATCTCGCAGTACTTTATTAATCTGGTTTGAAGGTTTGGTCATACTATAAGTTGTTAGCGATTTGATCAAGATTATCAACCTACCTACTCACGCCTTTATCTTGCAACACTGCAACACATGTAGACTTATAATAACCGTAACTAACTCCAATTCTAATTTAAATAACGATAAATAACGATGTATGTATATGTATATAAATTTGGATGTGTGTCTTTTTTGTCACAATAAACAATTTGTCATTTGTCAAATACTTTCTTTTGTTATGTTATGTACGTCTAATTATAATATCATTTTTCTTTTGTGTATAGATAGAAAACAGTGTAGATTTCTTTTACCCTAGGAACTAAGCGAATTAAATCCCAAGATGCTTTTAGTAATCTATACTAATACTAGCTCCCCGTCCCGACTTCGCACGGATTTTAATAACGTAGATACCGACCGCAGCGCCATCTGACGGGCTGGTTTGTGTATCTAAACCACCCAGGGCGTCACCCAAAAGCATACAAAAAAAAATTCATTCAAATCGGTCAGTAAATCGTTTAGGATGAGTTCAGTGACAAGCACACGCACAAAATAAAGATATACATATAATAATATATATATACATAAAGATTATAAAGCTGAAGAGTTTGTTGAACGCGTATCTTTAGAAGCCAGAAATTAATAGACGATGAATCAGATGACATATATGATACAACCGATTACAAGTTAAAAATGAAAAAAGAAGAAGGAGACTTTATCAGCTGACTATTATTATCATTGTATAAATTCAGACCAATGGAAACTGCGTTGCCAGACATATTGCATGCCTCTAGAAGAAGAGGCCAGTTTGTATGGGTCAATTATTTAAATATTTTGTATCATCTTATCTTACCTGCAAACAGCAATAAAGATTTTTGTATTTGTATTTTTTGTATTTTGAAGTACTGGACCAATTTCATAAATAAAATTATTTATCCGTTGGATGTGAACGAGGTCCGTGAGTTCTATGGGCTATGTTTTAAATGTGCCACGGGCGTAGCCGGGGCGGATCCTACTGACCTTTATAATCTTAGTATCACAAAAGATAAGTGTTGTTTTAGTAGTGCTGTTTTATTTATAATAAAGGGTGACGACACGAGCAGTACGTGTGCCTGATGGTAAGCGACAAATCTGCCCATAACAGCACAGTGCCACAAATCTATTGGAACACGAAGACTCCAAATCATTATTTAACACTCTAGATAGTGTCAGCTTAAAAGCAAAAGTTAGAACAATATCATCCTCATAAGCAACCTATTTTCGTCCACTAATAAACATAGATCTCCTTAAAATTCACTACTCGGTTCTATCTCTGATCTATTGTTTCCAAACCTCTTAACATCAGGCGAGATGGCGGTCAAGTGTAGACCTATAAAAAACCCGCTAGAAGTCTTCACTCTAAATGGAATAACACCATAAAACATAGTTTTATGTGTATAAATAAATTGATACAAGAGTGAAAGATTTAATTCAAGGAAACTTAAATCCTTATCGCTTGAATATCTTATAACTACATATTTATATTTTCTAACTTGGATCTCTATTTCCCGCCGGTACTAAGACCCCACCTTTGTCGCTCGGACGTATTCGAGGCATTCTATCTGTCAGGCTAAAATGAGCACAGAATTCCGAAAATATGTCCGCCTATGAAAAATGCCATACACGTATAGAAGTGAGGATTTTTAATCAAATAGGTAAACATTTTTCCACTACGAAGCGTCGAGGAAGTGCAAGATGAAATGAGCTGAATGTGAGACGATTGAAAAGTACCTTAGTACGCTTGTCAGAGCGTACATTTTGTGGTTTATTTTCTTTTCAAAGATTTATTTTGTAGTTTTAGTTGAAAGCTTGCTTACAAGTGATGTAGTCGATTTATTGCGGTTTTAGATTTAGACGCATTCGACAGCAATTTTTTAATTAAATTAATAATTGAGTGTCAGCCTCTTTGACTTTCATAAAAAATTGTATGTATTTATTTCCATTTCAGTAAATAGTAGTTACGTTAATTTACATAACTTTTTCCAAAAAATGCCATTGGCAGCTTAAATATAGGTAGACCTACATTAATGGGTGTACATAAATTTTAAATCTACAAAAGTTCATACAGATACAATTTTACTCAATTTATTACAGCAGGTAAGATTACCTACCGTAATAAATAGAACAAATATTTTCACTATAATATCTATATATAACCTATGCTCTGTATTTACATATTTAATGGTCAAGATGAAGTCAAAGACCTTTATTGATAAAATAAATGTACAATTTACATGTCAATTGATTGTAGTGCCACAGTGGTGAAATCAAATTTCAAGTATCGTTGTTATATTCAAACTCCGTTTAATGGAAAAAAGATACCTATCTGAATTTTTATCTATATATCACTGTTCAATTATCAGTGACTTCTTCTTCTTGCCCATCCTTACCATCGGGTCACAAATTTGGTTGTTGACTAAAACACAGAAGACCCACCTCGGGAACAGTCAACGAGCAATGGAAAGCAGGATCTTGGGCATTAAAAGATAGGACCGTGTTTGTTACACCACACTGCGTTCTATTACAAGTGTAACAGATGTTAGATTTATGTCTGCGAAACTTAAATGGGAATGGGCGGGTCATTTGGGCAGGATGCACCCCGATAGGCGAGCAAGAGTTTGCACAGGGTGGACATCATCGGCTAGTTGATTCCAGGGTCGGCCTCCAACTCGCTGGAAAGACGAGCTCAAAGCGTTAAAAGGATTGGGCGATGGAAACTCAGCACCGGTTTAAGTGGAGGCAGTTAGTTGGAGGAAACCTTTACCTAGAAGTGAGACAACTGACGTTAACTCGCAACTTCAGTGAATTTGAGTTGACTGTGTTCAAAATTTGTCAGTCAAATATTGCACTTTAGCACAGCAAGCGGCAAGAACAAACGATTATATTATCTTAAAGTCTAGGCTTCGAATTCCACCTGTATATCTTTCTAAGGATTGATGAAAAGGTTGAAATCACCTTTTTGAAACATGCATATTTCAAGCCATATTCTTCATTCATTATTTTCATTTCATTGACATCCGCCAACGCTGCTATAGCCTTACATGGAAATAATGGCGCATGGCCCAAAATGGTAGTGTTGGGTAGGACATGACATATAAAAGAGTTTGTAAGAGTAGCCTCTTTTTTGTACTGAGCCAGTACAATGTCCCACTTCAATTGAGGCGAGGCGTACTAAAGCTCGGCGATACATTTGAAGTTCCGAGTAAAAATATAACATTTGGCGTTATTGTAGTACAGTTACAACTGACACTTACAACTGTCTGAAAACACACGCTTCATTCAATGCGCGCCTCACAGTATTTGGTAATGTCATTGTCAGCATAATTCCCTCTCGCTCGAGACCCAAAACGCAGACACGTAATGTTATTGTAAAATGACGCACTACTTTAATTTGTAGCTTGCGTCTCGTCCCCTCTCTATCTACGTCCTATAGTTTTACGAGGACGGAAAGTAAGTCACGCGACTTCGCGACTGCCGCGACATAAAATTTGAAGTAGTACAATATAAAATGTTGAGCCGCTCTTAAATCTTGACGTCATGTACGGGACAAATGCACCGGCTCTTGTATCTCCTACTCAAGACTACAAAATGGGTACTAACGTCGTCGTCAGCCAACCAGGGCTACCGATGCCCGATTTCCCGATTCCCACGCCCTCCTGACAATGTCATCCAAGTGCCATTATGTCGTGGTACGCCTATAACGTGCTAGATTAAAAACTTTACTGTTTTCTTGTGAAAAAATACCACCAAATTCCAATTGTTGGAACATAAAGTGTACTACTATATAGTGAACAAAAAAAGGAATGTTTGACTCAAAAAATAGTCAACGACAAAAACATCGTAATTCTTTTGGGGAATCAAGATAAACACACTCATCAGAACAAAGCATTCGCTCTCTGAATCCGAACAGTTTTTCAATTGTATCTTTCAATTTCTTTTCTTATCAGAGAATTTTATAGGTCTTCATTGGAATCCAGCTGATATTGAGCTGGCGAATCCTCTGAAGTTAACTTGAAAATTAAATTAATTGCTCGAAGCCTATACAAATAGATATCGATATAAATTATAATAACCAATGAACTTGACTTCTTGAGGTTTGTCTCTAGGAGGGCAGGTATTACAAACATTTGTTTGAGGCTTTCGCATGTTAAAAGCCTGCCCAATGTTTAAGCTAACTCAAAACTTCACTAGAATTATTTTCAAGCTTTAGTTTGTTTCATATCACAGACAACAAAATTTCAGCAGAGGACAAGAGTGATACGAGATATATTCCAGGATTGTATGGTAGAAAAAGTCCCCGATATTTCAATGTACTAACTTTCAGGCATTCATAGATAAACTGTAATTAATACTAATGTAGCGAAGTAGTGAAAGTGATAGCGGCGATTGTCGATCCAGAGTCCTCGGGTTCAAATCTCACGCATATTGTCTTTTCGAAGTCATGTGCGTAATGCCGTAAACTTAGACATCGTGAGGAAACCGATATGTACCTAGGATCTTTCGAGATCATGTCTCATCAACTTCCACTAGGCTACCATAGTGGATTATGGTCATGAATATCTCCTCGCGAGAGAAGGCTGCGAGTCCCAGCAGTGGGCACATTTAGTGTGCTGCTTGTGGGATATAGTGAAAATCGGATAACTTGACGCTTTTGTCTGCTTAATTACTATTTCTTTATTTATTTTTTAAATTTAAAGAAAAATAGTCTGTGTTATTTTAGACTATAATTTGTGTTCCAAATTTCAATCCATTCGGTTCAGACGTTTCTACATGATAGAACAACAAACATAATAATTTTACAAGATGCGGCGCACGGTTTCAGCTAATTTCCCGATCCTTTACTTTTCTGAAAATAATACTTAATCTATGTGTTACTTACTAGACTATAATCTGACTGTGTTACAAATTTCAACCTGATCCGTTCAACTACAACGTGATTGAGTAAAAAACATCCAAGCTTTTAAATGTATATCATTGGTAGGATAGAAAGATTAGCATTACATAGTTTTTTTGAAGGGAAATAAAAAACAAGCGAGTGATAAGTCATCTGATAATAAATTTAATATTAAATAAATTTCTCGTCACTCATTATTAAAAAAAAAAAAGGCCTATGAAGATTTGTTGTACCAAAGGCATGTGCGCTGATTTCCAAGGAAAATCTAATCACTCTTTGTTTAAAGCAACACAATCGTATTTTAGATAGATAAAGTACACAGATCTACGCAGTTAATGAAACATGTGTCATTCACTGATCAGTTCCTAGTACTGCACTGCACTCGTCACCCAGATATTTAATGTTTATTCAGTCAATCAACACTATGCACTTTATCACACTGAATAGTGAATAAGTTAAAACACTAAATAGGTGTTAGTAAAAAGATTAAATATGTTAATGCCACAATAATTACAGGTGGAGACATCATGCATATTAAATTCAGGTTATTTTTATCTCTGAATTACAATTTCCATGGAAACATTTCCCCTCAAACCAGAACAGAGTAATATTTGCACATTAATATTAGGAAGTAGCTTAACTGGAAAAAGTGTGGTACAATCTGCTAAGAGTTCTAGCACGCCATGTACTAACAGCAGCACTACTCTCCTGTGAATAATAATATAGTTTCCCTATGTATCGATTTAATAACCTTTTTATGCTCCACCAATAAACAGACCTCTACGTACCCTCAAAACATAAAGACCCTCGAAGGTCTGATAGAAATCTCTTTGTTTCGCTCAAGTACCAACAAACTAGACAATAGTCCCGATCGCACACTACCCCAGATACTATCAAATACACCGATTGACGGGTTCCCATTGAATAGGCTTACCTAGAAACTGCGTCACAGCTCTTGGCCTGTGGCAAAAAATGTAACCAATTCTTGGACGTGATTTTATTTCAATCTTCGTAAAAAATCTTAGCCCCAATTTTTGTACTCGTAGAATACAAATAGTTTTAATCTAAAACTGGACAAAAGACAAGCTTACAGTGGAAAAGATTTATTTTTTTCACTTAGCGAGGATTTGTTAAGTAAAAAGAGTATTGAGTATTACGTAGAACACATAAAATGAAAGAATTTTCTACTTATAACAAGTTAATTAAAATTAACTATGGGAGAAACCCTAAAGAAAACAGGTACTTGTTAAAGACATTGCTTAAAATCGGTAGACCTATCATATTAAAAATCCCTAAAGACACAAGAAAGGAAATACCGCTGTCTCAATGAATAGTGTTTTTGGACTCTATAGAGAATGTAAGTTTTATCATATATTTATGGCTCAGATGATGAAAGTCCAAATAAATAGGTTCCTGACCAAATAAATAGGTTTCATCTTTCTTTAGAGTCCGCACCTTTAAAACATTCGATAGTATTATTTCATTTAATCGCTCAGCCACTAATTTGCCGGTTTGAAAATATTATGCACGAAACGAACGTGTTAGAATCTGTTAGGATTCTGTGCTGTTATGACCCAATTTATGTCAGGATAGCCTTAATTCTGTGAGCTTAGATGTGTATGTGCTGTTATTTACTTAAAGGTAGTAGGATGAATAGAAAGAACCAATTGATGATATTTGAATGTTGTTTATTCTTAGTTCATCGTTATATTACTGATAAACCCCAAGAGGGTATTCTCATCATATTAAAAGACTCTAATACCACTTTCGCAAATCCCTAGACGACAGAGAAAGAAAGTGGCCAAGAAAACTCTGCGCCATCACATACATAATATGTACACAAGTAAACCTTAGATAATAGTTATAATACTTATCTTTACAATGTGTCAACCGTTGGAGAACAAGAACAGCAAGAGATAACAATACATAAGAGCCAGCATAATAGCAAGAGCAATAAGTAAGACCAAGAGAATAATATACAAGAGGCCCGAACATAACGACGTTCGCTTTTATACTCGTCGTGATCAACCCCACTCGCCAAAGTCATAGCGCCGCCCCTCCAACTACACAATAATAAGTAATGGCGGAATAGGCGGTGGATTTGACCACGTTGAATTACTTACTCGTTATTGATATACGTTATACAATATTTTTTATTACTTATATTTAACCTTATTATTTATAACAATATTATACTTATTACATGATTCCGGAAATACATCAATTCCTTTCTTTTTACATAACTATCATATAATTCTCGATTTGATCGATAATAAACACACTTCACTTTTAACGATAGGTTAGGGGTTCCTTGGAACCCCTAATCTAACAAACGCAACAAAAATATTAAAGTTGCGAGATAATAATAATGACTTATTGTCATTATAGTTTATTTGCGTGACGGATACACATATTTGTACTGTACCTGTGTGTTTTCTATGTATAATAAGTATGTATTTCAAAATATATAAGTACTATATCAGCTGTCTGGCTTCCATAATACAAGCTTTGCTTAGTTTGAGCTCAGATGGTGTTGTGTGTGAAATGTCCACCAATATTTGTATTATAATATATTGTATTTTATCCGCGAAGGTGATTGTATGGGTATTTTGACGATTTGGTTTTACTACTTTTGAACTTTAAAAAGCTGAAGTTTTTAAATCCCACGATAGTGTAGGTTTCATATAAAACAAGTTTACGTTTGACCGAGTACTGTCTTATCTTATAGTGTAGATGTATAGCATGCCTACCTTTATAAGAATAACCTCTTTATTCGGGAAACAGACTCGGGTAGTTATATCACAGTACCAACGTGAATTAAAAACGGTAAAATAATTACTATTGTAGTAGTGGACTGACGGTAATTCGATTTTAAATAGATTATAATACACCGAAATTTTATCAGAATCTACGATAGTGGTGCCACTTATTACAGAATTTCATTTGATACCCATATTGAGGTAGGTTGTAAAGAAATATTTTCATTTTCATTTTCATTTTCATTTTCATTTTCATTTCATTTTCATTTTCATTTTCATTTTCATTTTCATTTTCATTTTCATTTCATTTTCATTTTCATTTTCATTTTCATTTTCATTTTTTCATTTCATTTTCATTTCATTTCATTTTCATTTCATTTTCATTTCATTTCATTTCATTTTCATTTCATTTTCATTTCATTTTCATTTCATTTTCATTTCATTTTCATTTCATTTTCATTTTCATTTCATTTTCATTTCATTTTCATTTCATTTTCATTTCATTTTCATTTCATTTCATTTTCACCTTTCATTTCACCTTCACCTCTTTCATTTCACCTCATTTCATTTTTTCATTTCATTTCACTTCATTTTCACTCTCCACTCACCTTTCATTTTTCACCTCATTTTCATTTCATTTTCATTTCACCTTTCATTTCATTTCATCACCTCACCTTTTCATTTCATTTCATTTTCACCTCACCTCACTTTCATTTTCATTTTCATTTCACCTCCACCTCCTCTCCACTTTCACCTTTTTCATTTCTCTCACTCCCTTCACCTCCACCTCACCTTTTCACCTTTTCATTTCATTTTCATTTCACCTCATTTCATTTCACCTCCACTCACCTCATTTTCATTTCATTTTTCATTTCATTTCATTTTCATTTTCATTTTCATTTCATTTCATTTCATTTTCATTTCATTTTCATTTCATTTCATTTTCATTTTCACACTTTCATTTTTTTCATTTTCATTTTCATTTTCATTTTCATTTTCATTTTCATTTCATTTTCATTTCATTTTCATTTTCATTTCATTTCATTTCATTTCATTTTCATTTTCATTTTCATTTTTTCATTTCATTTTCATTTTCATTTCATTTCATTTTCATTTTTCATTTCATTTCATTTCATTTCATTTCATTTCATTTCATTTCATTTCATTTTCATTTTCATTTCATTTTCATTTTCATTTCATTTCATTTTTCATTTTTTTTTCATTTCATTTTTTTCATTTCATTTTTTCATTTCATTAACCTTCAAAAAAAAAACCGCATCGAAATCGGCCCATCCGTTTGAGCTCTACGGTGCCACAGACAGACACACACACAGACAGACGGACAGACAGACATCGACGTCAAACTTATAACACCCCTTTTTTTGGTCGGGGGTTAAAAACCACACTAACACGTTATTACCATCATGTTTAAACTTTTGACTTTTGATTAATTTTAGCTTTTACTTTTGTATTGAACATTTTTAGAGGTTTCTTTATCTCGTACTCGTAACAGTCATCAAATGTCATCATAGACAAGTCACGGGAAATCATTTTTAAATGAAATCATCAGATTAATCTTGAAGTCATTGAATAAGCACTATCATGATGGGTATTTTTTCGAAAAAATGCATTTCTTTTTCCGTTATCCCAGCACAAAGACCTCAAAGACCTTTGCTTTTTAATTGCGACCGCCATTTTGCCGCCATCGGCCAGCGAGCTATTGTCCGCCATTTTGTCACCATTTTTCGTGCACGCGAAGGCATTTGGGTATTGAACCACTTTTTTCGTCGAAAATACGAGTATATTCCCTGAAATTTCGTCGAATTTACAGCAGGACGGACGCCAGGTTTGTAATTTATTGTTTGCACGTTTTCTTTTGTTTTACAATTGGGTAATTTTGCTGTACTTGGAAATGGAGTATCTTTGATTTTTTTCATGTTATTTGGCATAAAATAATCGTGGAAGTTCACTGTAGTAAAAGATTAGATATTTATATTGGAGTAAATGGTTTTGTCTTATAAAATTTATGCAATACCTAAGCTAATTTAATGAGTCCAAAGACACAAACGAAGAGATTTGACTCTACTTTTGTGATAAGAACGTATAGGCTGTGGAATATGTTGCCTGAATGTGGTTTTCCCGATGGTTACAATCTTTGTGTCTTCAAATCGAGGGTTCTTCTAGGCAAACACGCTCCATCGCAGCCCGCATCGTCGCTTAACATCAGGCGAGATGGCAGTCAAGTGTAAACCTATAAAAGTTAAAAAAAAAGTTATAGAAGCAATGATAGCTCAGTTATTGGACAAGTATTATTAGACAAGGCATGGAAATTATTTAATTTTTTTTATAGCTTGGATAATAAATACATAAATTACTTATAAATAGATATCAATAACAGGTAGTGTCTTGAAAACGCTTGGTCGCCCTTTGTACAATGTTCTCCAATTCCAATGTTCAATATTACTTTTTGGTCAAATTAAAATGAGACCACAACTTTGGTTCTATTATGATTTTTTTATTGTTTTTGAATATGAGACATTTAAGTGATAATTATTATTTTAGTTAAAAAATCGACTATGATTAATTACATTTCTGTTGGAGCCATGTAGAAGTACATATTATATCCTATCAAATCTATATCTATACTAATATTATAAAGCTGAAGAGTTTGTTTGTTTGTTTGTTTGAACGCTAGGATCTCGGGAAGTACTGGTCCGAATTGAAAGATTATTTTTCTATAGGATAGTCAATTTTTCGAGAAAGGCTTTAGGCTATAGAAAATAACTCTACTATTAATTGAAGCGGAGCATGAAACAAGAATGTAACAAAATCGGGAAAAAATATTCCCCTTTTGAGAGTTTTCGTACGTTTCGTGCTTTGACATGACACATGACAGCATGTGTCAAAGATTGCGTCATTGAATTTCAGTAATCTGTGCATTGAATATAAACCTATGCTATTTTTTTTTCTAAATCTGAGTTGGTACGACCAATTTCCGACAGGTGGCGTAGCAGGTAGCTGAAGAGGTTTTTTGTTTGAAATCGATATTCTCAGGAATGAGTGAACCGATTTCAGTCATTCTTTCACCGTTGGATATGTACGGGATTCCGATGAGTGCTATATAATATACCACGGGCGAAGCCAGGGCGGGCATCTAGTCAAATATAAAACATTAACTTCCAATTGCAATGTGACATATAAATGACTGAGACCATGAAAATAGTTTTCTCGTCATAAGTAAAATAATTTTAGTAAACGTGGCATACGACTTTAAATACAAGTACTTTAAAATCTCTATCTTGTTGGAGTCCTTTGAAAAGAGCTGCAAAACTATCTTCTCCTACAACAACAACAAATATTGTTTACGCATTTAAACCTCGTAACGCGTATTTTATTTCACTTAGTCGACCTATTTGTCCACTTTGTCAATCTCCATTCCATTTCACGCTGATTCCACTCACGTTTGCGATTTAATTTCACCCCGTTGACCGGTCATCACGTACGAACGTACGCGGGAACGTAGGTGTTATTATTTTTCACGTACGCCCGCGGGAGTTAACGCGGAGCTTTGTCGAGATAGGAACGTGATTGTGAGGGCTTCGAGATTGCTTTGTGGGGTTTTCTTTTCATAGTTGTGGTAATTTGGGATGGGCGTTTTAAGACAACTTTTTTGTTTAAAATATAGAGTGACGAGACGTTCACGACATGTGCCTGATGGTAAGCAACATGCCTGACACATAACAGCACAGTGACACGCAGCTATTGGAACATGAAGAGTCCAAATCATTACCTAGCACTGCACTGCGCTCGTCACCCAGAGATCTAAGATCTTATATCTCTAAGCCCTGTAATTTCTCTGGAAACATTGCCCTTCAAACCGGAATACAGTAACGTTTGCACATTACTGTTTGGCGGTAGAATAACTGGCAAAGGTGTGGTACTTCCCCAGGCGGACTCTGCCAAGAGTCCTACCATTACAAACTAAACTGATTGATCTATTTTTTATGGTATACATAAGCAGCCCAAAATGTCCCCACTGTTGGGACTTCTCTCGCAAGGAGAGAGTAAAGACCATATTCCACCATGCTGGCCCAATGTCGGTTGTTGATGACCTCGAAGGATTAGGTACATGTCGTTTTCCTCATGATGTTTTTCTTCATCGTTCGCCCGACTAGACCAGCCGTAACATATATATAGGGATCTACAAAATATCATATACTTACTTTTATGTATGCTTTTACTTTTATGATAAAGAGTGACGAAATGAGTAGTGGTTGCAACCCCCCTTCCCCTCTTCAACACTGCTCTCAGTTGGACAGCTTACAAATGCCGGCATAATGCTGAATCTTATTACTTTATACCCTTCTATCATCATACATTGGTCTCCTGATTGTTAATTTGGTCCATACATTTTGTTCACGGGCCTGTAGTCTAAAAACGGTACAACCTCGAAATGTAAAATCCCAATTTCGTGATACTCAAAAATTTGTCAGATTTCTGTTTTACGTAATTCTAGAACATATTCGTATGCTTGGACTACAGTGGCACTGTCTTTGTATTTCAGTGGCGCAAATGAGAACGATTTACAATTTAAAATTACTCGCACGAAACTCGACCGCGAAAACCGCCGCCCATTTCTCAACCGCCCAAACTCCCGTTATTTACAACGTAACGTGTGAAATTATTCACCGTTACAACGTTATACGCCGTTATTAACGAAATAAATTGTGATTAAACGTTACAACGCTTCCGTTGAACGTTAAGTTATCGTTGAGATTTTAATTGACGATTAATTTTTGTATTATAATTAACTATAAAAACTGTTAATAAAAATGTTAGTTGGTGTCAAGGTGAAATATGTTAGTTCTGATTGTTATAATTTACACTTTTGAATGACTTTATCAACGCAATTAATTTTAACTGAACGTTATCACGTTGTTGGTCGAGAAGTTTTTATTGAAATTTTAATTAGATTGACGTTTTTTTCATAATTAACTCGAAAAAGTTAATTGATTTTAAACTAACTGTGAGCCATGGTTTTACTCGAAAATATCAAATATTAAGTTGTGCAGTAAAACAAACGGTTTTTTTTTTCAATTTGAGAAAGGCGGCAGAAGTACTTAATTCGTCGAAATATCTTTTTTTTGTATTTCTACACTACTATTTGTAGATTCCTGAACCGATTTCGAAAATGTTTAACCCTTTCAGGAGGTCACTTTTTTGAATAATCAAAAATTGTATAAAAATATAACATTTTCGTTTCCTCGCTCATTAATGAAGCAGTTTGTTTTGTTTTCCAAGCCATATTTTTTGGTTTCACTAATTTTATTAATTCATAAATTATTAATTAAATTTGTGAGTGACTTTAAACAATTTCTAAGTAGTGTCTCTGAAGAAAATGGTATTTTTTAACGAATATGCATAAGATAGAATATGATAGAATAAACTTACGATTATTACACGAGACCTAACTCAATCAAAATTTTAATGTTTTATTTATATTTTAAATAATTGTCCTCATATTTTGATGACCACGGCTTTTGTAACGCGTCTAAAATATCTGAATATAATAAAACGAATATTGAAATCCTTAATATGAGCCTTGAGCAATCTATTATTAACGATAAGACGAGAAACAGTTATAAATTTACAAAACTGTGATTTGAACAGTATATCCATATTCCATACTAATATTATAAATGCGAAAGTAACTCTGTCTGTCTGTCTGTCTGTCTGTTTGTCCGTCTTTACCGCCTAAACCAACCAAGAGATTTTGATGAAATTTTATACATAGATAGAATAGATCCTGAGAAAGGACATAGGCTACTTTTTGTTCCGAAAAAAGGGTTGAAAGGGTTAAAATAAGGAATGAAAGTTTATATGGAAAACTTCGTCATTGTTGAAGAACTATGAAACTTTACGTCTAGATATTTAACACGAAACCATAAAATGTATGTTTTAGCAGTTTAGCAGAAATTTATGTTAAGATAAAGATTTTAATTAGTGTCAAAAAAATGACAAATTTAACCCATTTTCTAAACCATTTTCTGAGTTCTTAAATATTATAGGTAATTAAATAAGTTAGATTCATAATAAGTAATAAGAGGCTTTTCTGTGGATTTACGGTAATTAAGAATCCGGGCTGTCATTTTTTTTTTTCATACAAAAATGACAGCCCGGAGAGACGGGATGACGCTGGAAAGACAGATGGCTGGTGGAAAAGACACCTGACGGATGGAAAGACATCTGACTGTTGGAAAGACAGCCGAGGGTGCAGGCCTAGCAAACCAAACCCGGGAATTAAATCGCTAAAAGTCCGAATAAGAGTAATACCCCTGGGACAGTCCGAGAGGCGGGGGCGGAAGATCTGTCCACCGTGTGATAGTAATGACGACTCTGGCGCGAATACGGATTTGAGATGCCCAGTGTGCGGGAAAATTTACAAGAGACGAGCCTGGTACCAAAAGCATTTAAAGACACATGATGGTGTTGAAGCACGACAGCCGTCGGTCAGTACTTCGACAAACACTATGGATAGAGTTGACCCTCATATATCCCAAGGTGAACCATCGAGTGAAAACTACCAGGAGTCCATTGTCATCAGGACACGTCTTGGCATTCCCAGTCTAAAAAACTCTACCTGGAAAGTTCATGACGAAAACTTGGCGATCTTGTTAGAACATCCTGGGACAAAACAAGACCTAAACAGCCAAGTAGAAACTTTCCAGAACACCATATATACATACTTCTCGGAACATTACCCACCATCAACTTGTTATGCTCAAAATAGCAAGGAAAATATGTTCAAAATGAAATTGCGGAGGAAGAAAGAGAGTTAATAAAACGTCTTCGTGTAGCTAAAACCATGGGCGACAACCATCTAAGTCACCAACTGTCCAGAGCTCTAAGATCAATCCTTAAATTAATACAAGGAATATCGCTTCAAATTAGTAAAATCGTGATAATTTTAACAGAGCTAAACACGAAGTAGACTTTGATAAAACCCTTTTCAATACTCCAAAAATATTTTCAGGGAGCAAAATGGAAAGCTTATCTTGACTAACGCGCAAATTTACGATCACTTTAAAAGCACATACGAAGTGCCTAAACGCGGGAGCTCGTACGTAGAACCAAACATCCAAAGACCTAATGATCCTCTGACAGGCTTTCAAGGCACCCCACCTAGTGAAGAGGAAGTAAACTATCAAATTAAAAAGAAAACTACTAAATCAGCTCCTGGCCCAGATGGCATTCCTTACATAGTGTATAAAAGTGTCCATCAGTTCGTAAACATATCTTGAATATATTCATTAAGATCTGGTCAAGAAAGCAAGTCCCAGTAGCATTTGGAAGAGCAATTTTGTCCTCATCCCTAAAAAGCAGGAAGTAACTCATCCCAAAGACACCAGACCGATAGCCCTAACCAATACAATTTCTAAAATCTTTTCAGTATTTTGCAAACAAAATGACCACATTTATGACTAGCAATAGGTATTTCAGGCCCAATCACCAGAAAGGGTTCTTGCCTGGTATTTCTGGATGCCTGGAACAATATACATTACTAGCAGAAAGTTTGAAAGATGCCAGAACACATGAGAGGCAAATTACAGTCTGCTGGATAGACCTAGAGAACGCATTTGGTTCTGTCCAGCATGAACTTATGATATTTGCCCTAAAATGGTATAACTTTCCTGCTGAAATTATTGACATAATTAATTCTTATTATTGCCACTTAAAATTCGTCATAGCAGTAAACAAGGAATACACAAAACCACTTGAATACAATGTAGGACTATTCCAAGGGTGCTGCTTATCACCAATAGCATTTAATATAGTTATAAATATTTTAGTAGACAAATTAATATCCCGTGAAAAGAAATGGGGCTACCGGTTTAAAATCAACAATAAGTACACTGAGTCAATCTTGGCCTTTGCGGACGACCTTGCAATACTTACACGTAATCCCAAACAGTGTCAAGAATTGTTGAACGAAGTCGATGAGTTCTGTACATGGACGGAGGGAATGAGGACAAAACCATCTAAATGTCATTGTCTTTGTCTGGGTAGAAGAAATACCAAATATACGTCTTACGATCCGGGACTCTCCATAAGTGGCCAAGGAGTTGCCACAATTGCAGAGGCAGTGCCTTTCAAATTTCTTGGTAGAAAGATAGATCACAAAGGACGTACACCATCATTAGAGGTGGTTGTTGAAAATTTCATGAACAACCTCAATAAGGTAGACCAGCAGCCTATCAGCAATATCAAAAAGCATGGATATATGACAACTACCTCACATCACGTCTCACTTGGCCTTTCCTAGTATATGACATCGGTAAAACTCTCCTGGCAAAGCTAGATGCCAATGTCATAAAGATATTGAAGTCATGGTTCGGATTGGCACATCCAGCTGATCCCTCTACTCTTTTAGGGATCACAATAGTTTTGGGCTGAAACTAAAGAAACCGTCTGAACTTTACAAACACCTAAGAGTTACAAAACGCATGTTTTGGGAAAGTCGCAAGACGAATTAATTACATCTCTCCCAAAGAAGAAAACTGCTTCAGACCTGGAATCTAGACTTCAATTCCATAAACAATTTATGGCAGGTGCACAAGTAAATACTGCTGGGTTGGGTGCGAGAAAAAAAAGGAAGACCGAGACATGGTAAAAACCTTTCTACAACAAGACGAAAATGACGGTTACAAAGTGCACGCTATGAATTTAGAAATGCAAAGTGAGTGGTTAACCATAGGTGAGTTCTGTATCCCATTAGCTCTAAAATGGCGCACCTTGATCTATGACTGGTCCCCTGCCTTATTAAAATTTTATCTAAATGCATTCCAAATGACCCTCCTGACCAGAGTAACTTGGTAAGGTGGGGAAAAGCCTCTGAAAAATGTTGCTATACTTGTGGAGAGGCGATATGTACAGCAAGGCACATATTGGTGGGATGCAAGGTGCTCCTTGATGGGGTCATTACTCACGGCGTCATGACAGAGTACTTGAAATCATACGTGAAGCCATGAGCCTTTCAGTAGCTAGAGCCCAAAAGGGATTGACGACAAACAAAAGACAAATTAACTTTGTAAAAGCAGGCTCAACTTCAAACTCCAGGAACAAGCCTTACTCAATCCTGGGTACAGCACCTGATTGGACTATTTTAATGGACACGTATGAAAAGCACTACAAAATCCCAGAGGATGTGGGTGTTTCGTCATCCAGACCGGACATTTTCCTTTTTTCTAGAGCTACGAAACGCATAGTCCTTGTAGAACTTACCGTACCGTGGGAAACTAATATACCTAAAGACCACGCGATGAAACAAAATAAGTATTACGACCTCCTAAACGAATTAACAAAAAACGGCTATGTAGTTAGTTTATACGCTGTAGAAGTGGGAGCGAGAGGTATACCAGCAAGGTCTCTCTATAACCTACTGAAAGACCTTGGCTTATCCAGAAGTGCAGTAAGTTCTATACTAGAACGAGTATCTAAAGCTGCACTAGTAGGCTCATATCAGATTTGGCTGGGCAGGGAGAGAAAAACGAGTGGTGAAGGTGAGTGTTGATGTACGTCAGAAAGGGGCCCCTTAAACCTACGCCCGAGTCACAAGTCTCGGGAACTACTCGAGTTTTTCTCTCTCTGCCACACGATGGACCCGGCACCCGCACGGTGAATCCATGGAATGCTAAGAAAATCGTCTCCCCCCCTCTCTCTAAATAATTTTGTGACATTGTGTAAATGTGTTTTGTTTTGTTTTCTAATCACATTATCACAATTCGATTTAGTTAGTTAGTTGCAGGGTTTTGTGATTATTGAAATAACTTGAAATTAGTATCTTTAAGTTTTTGGGTTAGATAATTAAATAGGTACTTATTTTCTTTAGTAGTGTCATTGTATTGCTTTTTTTGTTCGTCATTATTTTTTGATCGTACATCTGGATGCTGTAATTTGGTGGTTTTGGTTTGTCGTTGTTAATTTTAAAATTAGTTTGCGTGTGCATTTTCGTGATTCTATAGTTTAGTGTTATTTTGTGTGTGTATTTTCGTGATATAGTTCTTTATTGTTGTTATACACATAGTTATTTAGTGTTGTTTTTCATTGTTCTTAAAAAAATTAACTTTAAAAAATTGTATTAAGTAAGTCTATTTATTAGCTTTGATTACTTTCTTAAGTTAAATACATATTGTTAGTTATATAGGTACTTAGTATAAAAGTTTGTTTATTGTCGGTAAAAATAATTGAATTATTTAAGTTCTTACATGCATAATTGGAAGCCTTTTTTTTGTATTTGCTGAAATAAAATGAAATGCAAATAGTTTTAAAGGAGGTTTGTTAAATTTTATATGTTTTTAATCAAGAGGTAGGTAATAAATTTAATTCGTATATCTACTATTGTCTATAGTATATCATTTTTTCTTTGTTTAATAGGTACGTTAGTTTTGTTCTAATATCAAGTTATATATATGAAAGTAACTCTCTCTGTCCGTTACCGCCTAACGCCTAAGCTACTTAAAGAGTTTGTTACAATTTGGTGCACAGATAGACTAGACTTAGGAAAGGACAACGGCGACTTTTTATCACAGAAAAAGAGTTGAAAAGAGTGGAAATGAGGAGTAAAAGTGTGCATGGAAGGATCTTTGCACTCTTTGTATGCTATTTTAACCGACTTCAAAAAAAGGAGGAGGTAATCAATCCAGTTGTATTTCCAATTGTGAATCAATTTACATGGTTATTTTTTTGGTTGGTAGATTATAGTTCAGAGGTGGTCATATAAATTTTATCGAAATCAGTGGGGCGGTTTTTGAAATATGAACAAAAAACTAAAATTTGCGTTCATGTAATCAGACGATATATCTACTAATATCTACTAATAGACTCTAATAAAATTTGGTGGACCGTCCCAATGTGATTTTAAATTAAAGTCTGATTCGATTATTTTTTTGAGAACATAGTTTTTTTTAATTTGTCGTGTAAATTGTACATTCATTAATAAATATAAAACTTTGATTTAGACCGATTTTGATTAGGAAACGTGAATTTGTATGGTAGTAGAAATACGAGTAGGTACTGCCTCAATTACTTTAATAAATATGTGGCGCGGACGAAGTCTCGGGTAAAAGCTAGTACCTAATAATTATTACTTCCTGAACACAATAATTGCAGCGTACTGATGTTCTCATGGAGATAACTTTGATGTTTAATAATTGTGTACATTCTTGGTATTATGTACTTCCAGTGCCTCACAGTTACGCTCGCTTAATTTCTTGATCCTGTTATTTTCCTGCTAAAAATATACAGCTAATTATTGCAGACTATCATTTCATCAGACTATCATTCATGTACCAAATTTCATCTGGATCTCTTCAGTAGTTTTACATGAAAGAGTAACAAGCATCCCTGCATAGTCACAAACTATGAAGATATTTATACAACGTGGTGGATTTACCCCCAACAATATTTTAACAGTCCATTCTAACACTGATGTAGACTTCGTCACCCAGGGCCTCTTTCCTCTCAGCACGGTAGATGAAAATGAAATAAACGTTTATTGTGCCAAAAACAAAACAAACATAGGATTAAAAACACAAAATACATTAGCTGCAGACGGAGGACTCAAAAAAAACCAAATGTTCTTATAGATATTTAATTAATTAATTCAAATTACAATTAAAACTTATTACTGGACTATAGGTAAATTATAATAAGTGAGCCTAGCTGAAGTGAAGCGAGAACTGACTATCTAAACTAGGAGACGTCCGTAAGTCACCTCGGACAGGCGTCACGAAGAGCTGACGCTGCAGCTCGTGGCTCGGTGCAAACCCGTGTAAATGTGGGTCAGCGACGCAGCAGTTTCAGTGGTTGAGCAATATGTAATTCACACGAAAACAGATATACGACAAAATAAAGTAGGCAGTGCGGATTCTAAGTGTGTTATTGTGCACTGGACCCCACACTAGGGTGACCTGTGTTGTAGGAATCCAAGCTCCTTCTACATTGTTTTGACCTAGTAATGCCTATTAAAAAACTACAGAGCGAGTGTGAAAGAAATGTCGTGAGTCGTGAGAGAATGATTGTGTGTAGGTTTGATGTGTTCGTTATATGCGTGTTATATTGTTTTTAAATAAAAAATGTATCCTTTGATCACGAGTTAATTGAGTCAAAGTTTGAAGTGAAATTCCTTCCAAATCACCAGTTTCAACCCTAACGCATGTACAGCTGACAAACGACCTTGTCATCTCCGCGACGTCGAAGTCGAAGACTCCGAAGCTGTGCCCAGATCTGGTCATTAGAATATGTCAAATAAAATAACAAACAAAAAAAATTGTTTATGAAAAAGATATGTTGAGCTTTCATGTCTAATTTTCACATTTATATGATTCAAAACTTAATGGAGATGAACTACCATAAATCGTATCGTGTCACTTGCGTAGTTCCCAATTTTGTTATTTATCTAGGATAATAAAAACCCTAGATATTATTCCAGTCTATAATCTACCTGTGTTCAAAATTTTAACCTTCAACCTAACAGTTGAGAGGTTGCGACGTGATTGAGCAACAAATATCCAAACAATGCCGTTTGTGGTTGGTTGCTTGTTGCTCAAATTTAATAGCACAGTGAACTGTTTAAATTCACTCTATTTTCGAAAAAGTCATGGTTTTGCAGAGTACGTCGCTTTTAACCTTTGATTACCGTGCGGAAAATGGTCAACTCGACAGTGTAATGCTATGTGGTAAAAAGTGAAAAAAAAAAATAATTTTCGCCTATTTTTTTTATATGTGTACAATTTTCCGAGAAATATTACTTATGTGTTAGGAAGTATCATATTTTGAGGAATGTTTCTAATATTCGCATTATACTGTATATTATTGATCAAAAACACGTTTACAGCAAGTAATTATTTAAAATCACTTTAATTATAATTTTTAGATAAAATTGAAGTGACAGCAGATTTTATTGTCTGCGTCGTCTATAGACGTCATTGGCACACTAAGTTTGAAGCCGCTAGTCGTTCATGTGTGACTACGGCGGCCCAAAGGTTAATTTCATAAACTCCAGTTAATCAAGCGAAAGTCATAACTTTCACTATTCCTAACGACCAGTTTCCATTACACTAGCAACCGCACGCGAGTTCACCTGCCTTGCGTGTCCCATACCTTGAAATATTGGGGTCCTGTAGGCTTCCGGGACATAACGACCGTAAAATCGAATAGAGCCACGCGGAAAATTGGTTATGTATAGAGATGGATTGTTTCAAATGTAACAATCGATGTTTTATAATTGGGTGGAAACGTCATTCGAATGGTTTCACTCGATTATTTTGGTGGAAATTTGGTTGGAATGTGTTACTGTAAAATTTAAACGAAACATTTCCGAGTTGTGTGATCTATAAAGTAATATTTGAATGTCTCGTTCAATAATACGTTATTGTGTTCAACTGATAACTAGCTATTATTTTTTTTTTTGGAATAAACTATCATAAATTTTACACAAGCTGTCTAATTTTAGACTAAAGTCAGAAAAACTAATTGTGAGAAAATGACCTTAAGTCTAGTTATGTATCACGACGGAATGGCACAAGAAACATGAAACATGTACGATGAGCGATGGATTGATTGATACAGATATAGTGATTAAAGTGATGACTGTGATATTGTTGTTATTGTTGAAGCTCTTAGTGATTTTATTATGGAAATAAATCGAACAGATATCTATCCAAATGTAGTATTTAATAGTATTTATCCTAAACGGAATATATACAGAATATAATAGGTATATTTAAAATATAAATATACTCAAAGTAGTTTCATAATCGAATAAAAATCGAACAAACAAAAATTCGAATGAAATATTCGATAGCATCGACCCTAAATAGAATCACGCGGAAAATTGGTTATGTTTTACTGTGATGTGGGAGAAAGTAATATTCGTAAGTTCAACGCAGGGTTTATATTGTTTTGTCGAGGAAAATGTCTTAAGGTTTTTCAAAACTTGCTGAAATACAAAATAACTTTGTTTTGCTTACGTTTTCATGATAATATATGGTTGAACGCATCGTGGAAATTTGAAATAGAGTTAGATTATAGTCTGAAATAGCAGCTTTTATGGCGGAAAACTATGGGTAAAAGCGTCTACACACGAGTCCTAAAATCATAAGAAATGACGTAAAAGTAGTGGGGCAGAGCCTAAATCGAACCATAAA
This sequence comes from Ectropis grisescens, assembly GCA_017562165.1. Taxonomy (NCBI): domain Eukaryota; kingdom Metazoa; phylum Arthropoda; class Insecta; order Lepidoptera; family Geometridae; genus Ectropis; species Ectropis grisescens. Next base: position 15,133,174 of record CM029792.1, on the reverse strand, counting down.
TCACCAATCATATCCGATTGGTAGTGGGCTTGAACATCTTGATTATCTGTAGACCTACAGCAGTCTATGGATAATTCAGGTGTGCTTAGTGTAAGTAGTTAGTTAGGTAGGTTTGTAGTGTAGTGTAGTTCTCATTGTATTTTAGTTTTGTTAATAAAGGCTCTGCCCAGATAAAAAAAAAATCATATCCTACATCGCACCATATGATTGGTGATTTAGGTCGATGTAGGCTCCGCCCCACTACTTTTACGTCATTTCCTATAATTTTAGGACTCGTGTGTGGACGCTTTAAGAATGAAGATGAGCGGGAAAAAAATCGCGTTGCTAATATTTCAAGTCACATTAAAACAATCAAAAAGCATGAGTTTACAAAAGTGACATCGATTCTGTGACGTTAAATTAAGCGAGTACAAATTCAACAGCTACCGTACTTACGAAGAATTGAAAACGTTTTTCAGCCATAAGTTGATTATCAACAACATTCACTTTTGGATTTTATCTGCACAACAATATTGACAGGCTTTTATCGGCCAGCTTAACGGGGGAATTTTAACGAGTTTCTGTAAGCCTCGGTTTTTTGAGAGAAAACTTCTTTAGCCTCGTGAAGTGCTCTTTGGCAGGGAATAATTTTATGGGCTTGCGTTACTTACATGCTAATAGATAGATAAATTCTTTATTACCTTCACGAAAACGACTTTCAATGCCGGAATCAATTACCAATATCATAGTTTGGTAGCTTAAGTTACTGAATCTACCGTGAACTGTGAAATTGAACCCCAAAAAGTGGCCATTGCCTTTTATCCATTAAAAAAGGAAAGGATCTTAACCGTAACCTCAAAGGATCAAATTTTAATACCGCCCAAAATCTTCAAAGGTTTAATTCGAGTCTTGCTTGAACCGAAGGATCCTCGAGACCAGGATCTAAAGGGCTCAAGTACCAATAATATCTTTGTCCCCTGCTTGAAGCTAAAGGCTTGTTCAAAAGTTTTCGAGAATTCAGATCAATAAACAACAGAACTTGAGAAATGTGGACGTAACTGGTTTTGGAATGCAACTGTTTTTCTATTCTTATTTTAAGGGCACAACCTTTATTTATATTGGTAAAACTAAATTATAATAAAAACTATGCTATTTAGTTAACTGCTTACACAATCTTTTCGAATTATGCAAATAGCAGGGGTATTAAGATGCTGAAACCCACTACCACTCGAAAGCGAGAACATTATGCGGATGGCATTTCCAACAATTCCTGTTAGTCCTAATTAGGTTAGTAATAATTAGTCTCTCCGGAAAAACCAAAACTGACTTAAATTTAAAATTAAACTCAGATAATGTTTATAATGTATCTACAGGACTTAATCACGATTTAATTCATTGTTTAAATACCTCGACGTTTCGGCAGCGTTACAACCGCCGTGGTCACGAGAAGACTGAAGAAATTGCGGGTCGTCTCATTGCGAAATGAGGGGATCTAGATCTACCCTCATTTGGTCTTCAAAAATCGCAGGGTTACCACCACGACACACAACACTAACCGTATCACCAGGCTTCTCCGAACTCACTCCGCGATGCGTACATTTATTAATGACTGGATTCCACGACGCCGATAACCGAAAACCATCCTCCCGGTTGAAATTACGATGTTTTTAATTTCTAAGGCTTCCCGAACTATTCTTGCGTAGTAATGACGTTCGGTGGGAGAATCTTCGGGTCGTGAGCTCGATCCAATGACCAGTTCCCGCATCAATCAAATGCTCGGCAATCGCAGATTTCTGTGTCTGGCGATTTTTTACAGCGGCGATGTGTTCTTTGATCCTTTCAGCAATTGTACGCTTAGTTTGACCAATATAAGAACTACCACAGCTGCAGTCGACCTTATACACACCTGAGTCTGAAATGGAATGACGTCTTTCGGCGTCCTAATATGCCTCGTCATCCTTGATAAGGGAGTATACACAGTTTTAATAGAATATTCTTTTAGTAATGTCCCCACCTTATCCGTGATGCCTTTGACGTAAGGCATAAAAGCCGGCTGCCTCTCGACATTCATCACTTTCCTTTTCTGCCCTTTTCTGTGTTCCACTAACTTTGTCACACTATAGCCATTACTTTGAAGTACCTCCTGAACGTGTCTTTTTTCCGCTTCTAAATGTTCAGGGTCACAGAGGGCGTCCGCTCTATCTAAAAGAGATCTGGACACCGACTGTAGCTGACGAGGGTGATGATGTGACGTCGCGTGCAAATACCGGTCAGTGTGCGTGGGTTTTCTATAGACAGAGTGAGACAACGAACCATCAGATTTAACTGTCACTCGGACGTCCAAGAACGGCAGAGATCTATCCACCTCCAATTCAAATGTGAACCTAATGTTGACATGTATCGAGTTGAGATGCTCCAAGAAACGGTTTACTGCTTCTCTATCTCCTTTTAAAATGCAGAAAACGTCGTCCACGTATCTAATCCACATTCTTACCGCTGCTGATTGAAAGTCAACTAATTTTTCGAAATGCTCCATCCAGATGTTGGCTAACACTGGTGCCACAGGACTCCCCATAGCTACGCCATCTATCTGTAGGTAATGCTGCCCACGGTAAAGAAAATAGTTTCCGTCTAAGCAATTTCTCAACAACACCATCAGGTTTTCCGGTAAGTGGTTCTCCCTTAACAGCTCTCTAACGACTTCGAGACACTCTTTTACTGGAACTTTGGTGAAAAGAGATTCCACATCAAAACTCACCATGATCTCATCCGGTTCCAATCTGATGTTTCTTACAATTTCCACAAAGTGTCGGGAATCTTTCACAAAGACTGAGTTCTACCCACCAAAGGTTGTAACACCGAAGCAACGTACTTTGCCAGATAGTAAGTGGGAGAGTCTATCTGACTCACAATAGGTCGCAGAGGTACATTATTTTTATGTACTTTCGGTAGACCGTACAATTTCGGCGGTTGGACAACCCTAGGTCTGTGCAAATTTTCGAACATTTCATCTGTAAAAAGTCCCTTATAATCTTTAATGATGGTCCGTATACGACGTGTTACCCGTGCCGTAGGGTTATATGAAACCGGTTTATACACACCTACATCGCTCAACAAACTTCTCAATTTTGTATCGTAATCGGAAGAATTCATTACCACAGTGGCGTTACCCTTATCAGCCCGAAGCACCAAAACTTCTTCATTTGCACGAATCTTTTTTAGCGCTAAGCGTTCCTCCACGGTAATGTTACTTTGAGGCAGTCTCGCCTTTCGTAATACAACGGAAACATCCTGCCTAAGCGTCTCAGCGGCATTGGTTGGTAACTTGTTCCGTAGTATTGCTTCCTCTACGCTACAGATTACTTTTTCGTACGGAACCTGATTAGGTGTTAATGCAAAATTCATACCCTTAGCCAACACACTTTTCGTCGCAGAATCAAGCTCAGTATTTGACAAATTAATCACAGAGGTGGCCTGAGTAGAAGGTAGTTGTGGATGACTGTACTCACGACGAGATATTAACTGGTCTAACTTCTTTTCATGTCCCGCACTACACAAATCATACGTACGAGAAGCCTGCTGATAGGTAATTCGATCACATAAATCGAAATCATCCCGCGAAAACACTGCACTAAGTTCGGTATGCACATCGTATAATTCACGGTTCACTCTGTCAAGGTCGTAATAACAATTTCGAATCAATTGTTTTAGTAGACGGACACTCGCACTTTTCAGAATTCTACCGGAACGCGCAATGTCACTACGCGGTTTTAAACGCACACACGTAGGTATTAAGTCCCAATCACGGCATTTTGTTAAAAATACTAGTGATGTATTCACACGCGCCCTTTTCTTCCGGAGAATTTCTAGGTGACGAACTTTGTTTGCAAATTCCGGCCCGTACCGGTTAATATTGTTTTTAAACTTTCGCGATTTGAACACATAATGTTTATAATGTATCTACAGGACTTAATCACGATTTAATTCATTGTTTAAATACCTCGACGTTTCGGCAGCGTTACAACCGCCGTGGTCACGAGAAGACTGAAGAAATTGCGGGTCGTCTCATTGCGAAATGAGGGGATCTAGATCTACCCTCATTTGGTCTTCAAAAATCGCAGGGTTACCACCACGACACACAACACTAACCGTATCACCACGCCGTGACCACGGCGGTTGTAACGCTGCCGAAACGTCGAGGTATTTAAACAATGAATTAAATCGTGATTAAGTCCTGTAGATACATTATAAACATTATGTGTTCAAATCGCGAAAGTTTAAAAACAATATAAACTCAGATACTCGACAAAATTTCATAAGAAGCTATTATTTAGAATCTCCACCTGTTTTGAAGTCGGAAAAGAAAGGTTGAAAAAGGAAAAAGAGAGAACAATAAGCGTTCCGAAACTTACACCACAATGGTGTTTTGGTGAGTTTTTTTGTTTATTCTAAAAAAACAGATCTATTTAAACTTGACACTTGATACGAGTATGTACTGGATGCGTGCGTGATTGTGCGTGCGCGCCGCGCCGCAGCCCGCAGTGCCAAACCGGCAGCTATCGCGCGCGTGCACTCTTCTTAAAAAAGGCCGCCAGATGGATGGTTTTTTTTTATAAGTATCATTAGACACATTTTTATGATCTATATACATAACTTTAATTGTTTCCTTTGTAATTGTTAATATGTTTTCTTTTGTTTGTTACAGATATTCGAGCAATGATACAGACTTCAGGTATATCATAAAAATATTGAAATGGACAATGTTGTTGATATTTCTAACAAGATACAATACGCGTAGTGATAGTCTTTTATGGTATAAAAACTTTTAAGGTAAAAAAAATGCGTCAAAATAGGCGAAGAACTTGTTGCTAAATCTCTCCCCATTGGTCAAGAATTCAGAGACCGTTCTAAATCTAAGTGAAGGGTGTTAGTATAAATAAACATAAAAAAGAGTAAGATCTGGTAACTACGGCGCTGAGAATAAAGTAAAGTGAGTGAAGAAAGTTACGGCTTGGGAAAACGGCGACTCTTGATACGGAGACCCCGGGTTCAAAACCACGCGCACCACTCTCTTTTCGAAGTCATGTTGTGTCAAACACTTACCCGCGTTGTGGATTATGACCTTGACTCTTTCCTTGCACGAGAAGGCCTCGAGCCCCACCAGTAAGAATATTTAGTGGGCTGCTTATGTTGAATCAAGGAACATATGAGACAGAGGAGAAGTAAAACTAGAAAAGCTAACCGTACCATTATCTAGCAAGAAAGAGATGAAAGATTCTTAAAATACACATAGGTATTGAATTCTGACAATATCTATTTGTCTGAAACATGTAATTAATTGGTAAGGGAATAATCAGGATATCTCAAGACAGTTAGGTAAATGGGATACAAAACTTACCATAGCAAATGAAAATCAGTGTGCCCTGGAGACAAATACCTTGAAAATTGGGTTATAACGGATTTCGAACTTTCATCCGTAGTAAATTAAGACGATTCTCGTGAAATAAATTTCAGAAAAGGGCTTCTAATTTTCAATCTGACGCAAAAACGAAGTGATGTTGTAAGTTGAAAAATGAAAATATACACTCTTCTTCTCCACTAGACACCTTCTATGGCTTTAAATGGGACAATATTATTTTAAAATATTTAGATAGCGTTAAAAGTTTTAAAAAAATTGTAACACTAATATAATGAAATTTGAGATACTTTAAATCCAAAAAATATTAATCGGAGTCAAAACTGTCATTTGTACCGACAGCAAAAGGGCACTCCAACATATTACACGTAGCACCTTTGGCAAGAGAGGAGTACCTATTAACTGCTTAAAAATCATATTGCAATAGGGAATACGCATGTAGTTTAAATTGGCTTGATTTTTTTTTTTGTAGAATCCTTAATGTCCCGCTATTATGCCAAAACTATTATTTTATTATTTAGTTAGTTATTAATTATAAAAAATATTATTTAAAAAGTGCAAAATAGGCGCGGGAAATTTAAGTTTGCGATCAATATTGGTCGTAACCAAATGTGACGTCACATGACATGTTTTCGGCTTTAACGGTGTCGATATTCGTACTGAGCTAGTAAGTAGTGTTAGAGAGAAAAGTCGTGTTCTCCATCGTTTGATTAGCTAGCACAACTCAAAAATCGGTACAAAGTAACTGGAACACTTGTAGTAAACAAACACAGGTCATGTCCTGTGACGTCATGCAGGCGCGGGAAAGATAGCGGCGTTTAAACTGGTCAAATTATATTTTATATTATTTTGAATATTGATATTTTGAATACTATTTTAAAAATCAATTTGTACATTTACAAGAGTATTTATATTTTTTATTGTGTTATAATAATGTATAAAGTGAATTAAAAATATAAAAAAATGCATGCATATTCCCTATTGAAGGATTAATATATGATAAAAACTTTCAGATTAAATTGCAATGGGTCCCATCGCATATCGGACTGAGATGTAATGAAGAGGCTGTTACACACTAGTATAAAGAGCAGTTTTATAAGGAAGAGAATTCGATATACCCATGGCCTAATTATTCAGAATTGTTACCTATAGTAATAATTGTTTCTAATCGTTCCCGAACGTGACGCTACAATTAATTCACGGACCACGAAACATTTGTCTGAGGTGCGCTAAAATAAGTTTTCACCTCATAAAATCTATTCACAAAACTCCCAGCTATTATTAGATCTTTGGATAATTTTTATTTTCAATATGAAATGTATTTCTATGACATGTAGTGCTATGTATTTAGATTTAAATAAAAGTATAATGTGACGTCAGATTGCAGGTATAGTCTAATGGCCTTTTTACCGGTATTAATTGTCCATTACAGTTGTGGTTAATATTTTATTTCACTCCCGTAATGGTTTACCGCATTGCAGCTGTTTACTTGTTACTTGTTTCAAAATTTACTTAAATTTTACGAGTATTCATCTACTGAATAAAATCATGCAAACATTTAGGTATATTGATCGCTTTTTGTTCATGTTTTTAATATCTCTTCAAGTTCAATAAAATTATATTAATAGTGTCAGTAATGTAAAAGTCTGTCTGTTTGTTTTAAAACTGTGGGTGTTCTAAGCTATGTTTGGTTAGTATCGATTTAAAATGGCCGCCTCCACAAAATGGCAAACAAAAACTACGTCACGGGTCTAGTAACGCCAACTTAAAAACGGTGAAGAAAAAAAAAACATCGTCAGGTAACCGACATATACCTAGAATCTTTCAAAGTATGGCCTTGAATCTCTTCTTGCGAGAGACGCCTCCCAGTCCCAGTAGTGACAGTATTTAGTGGGCAGTACGTTTTTGGCAAAAGTGGAGATTGTCAATTCGTTTGTATGTTATTCTTGTGTGTGCGGTGTTAAATTCTCCGTCAGTGAATTTCATCCACCAACCCGCACTGGGCCAGCGTGGTGGATTATGGCCTTAACTATCTCCTTGCGAGAGAAGGCCCCGAGTCCCAGCAGTGGGAACATTTAGAGGGCTATTGATGATGATGATGAAGAAACTTGACGGTAGGTACCTAGTGATACTTATTTTTTTAAGTGAAGTTGTTAATATTGACAGTAGTTTAAAACATTCTTTCCAATTTATATATTTTTTTAAGTTTCGTCAAGTTTCGGCAGCTTCAAAAACAGATAGTGCTGGCTCATCGATCAAACTTTTTACAGTTACAGCAAATTTTTAGAGTGATGGCAAAATTCCCATAATGCAAAATGTAAATAAATAAATTTGACATGGGTCAGTACAATTGTAATAAAGACAGATTATGCTCGTATAATGCTTGACAGTTTTCTGTACAATAATTATTGTAATATAGTAAATTAATCTCAAATCTCAATCTTTGAAAATGTATACAATGTGTGTGATATTTCTTTTGTTTTTGTTAATTTCACATCAATTAAAACTTTCACGTTTGTAATTAAACAATGCGTGTTTTATTTTAATCATAAATTTTCGTTGATTTTTAAGAGCGTTTTGAATGACGATAAATACGTCGTAACTAAACTTTTATTGTGTAAATTTAAACTTATAGATACGTTGTTTCAAAATGCTACAATTGTCGTTCATTCACGGAGCCGTAAAATTGCGTGGCGCGTCGTAAAAAGTTATCGTCACTGACTATAACGTCGAAAAAAGGTTAAGTTTTGTAAACCAAATTCAAGTAAATAATTTAAAATATTGAACTTCTGGTGAATATTTATCTGATATTATTTATTTATTTTCACCAAAAAAAAAAAATTATCGACACTAAACCAAATTTCATTACAAGCCATCACTGAGTCTCAATATCCAGATAAATGAAAACACATTTTAGTTTTTTGTTCATATACTTAACAATAACCACCACACCGATTTCAATAAAATTTATATGGAGTACCTCTACCTCTACCGGAACTACAACTTCATTCATTTCATTCATAATTTAAGAGCGACACTCTTGTTGGTGGAGTTCCTTCCATGTACTTCTACACTCCGCCTTGTCCTTGACTTCTATTGTTTCCATTAATGTTCTTTTCTCCTCTACCATCTTCAAAACTTCTTCATGGCTCTTCATTTCTTTCTAGCTGATTCTCTCCATTTTCCTCCAACACCACATTTTGAATGCCTCCTATGAATGGAACTACAAACATACCAAAGAAAAAACCATCAAAATCGATTAGAAGAGCTATCGCGTAACATACATGCATAAAAAACATACGAACAGATTGAGAACCTTCTTTTCTTTTAAGTCTTAATTATTTTTTAAATATACCTATGGGGAAGAAAAAATATCCATCTGCACTTTCTTAATCTTCTGGATCGCCGAATGTCAATCGTAAATCCTTCCAAATTGGAATCCATTCAGTGGCGGGTTATGGACTCGTCAGTATTTATTGGTTTGATTACGTACAATTAGATTGACCTTTCCACATGTATCGCCATTATTTCATCTTTATCACTTTAACTAGTCGCATGCTATAGTTTGTTTTCAAGATGGTACGGCACTCAGTACGGTGTGAATTTAATTGATATTGGGATAATCCAATATGCACCTGCGACTGACATTACAAGGACACTACTTAAACTGTTGTGCGACATTATGTGTGTAGAAAATTATTGTGTTTTTACGGAGCTGGCATTGTCGTTGTGCGTCACTTATGATTGTTTTTTTTTTCTTTTAATCTTTTTTTTTCGGGACTTATCCCGAAAAAAAAAAGATTAAAAGAAAAAAAAAACGATGGTACTGATAGACAGTAGTTTTGTAGTGGAAAGACTCTCTGCAAAGTCCGCCTGGGAAAATCGCACACCTTTGCCAATTATGTACTCTTTCGCCAGGCAGTGATGCAAAAACATTAGTACCGGTTTTGAAGGGCAATGTTTCCATTGAATTAGGTTAATTATAGGGCATATAGATACTTTCTAAAAGTCTCACAACTTAGACCGTTTAAAAATAGACAAATCGCGGTCAAACATGTAACAATTTTTTAACACATTATAACCTTTCGCCATCGCACATGATAATAAAGCCATACCTAATGGCAATTCGGGTAGATCGTGCTATCCATAATCGTGACGTCGTTGGGTCGAATCCCACGTTCACCTTTGAATATTTTTCCAATTGCATATGTACCAGTTTGGTATCATCACTGGCTTTAATAGTGAAAGAAAACGGCGCAAGGAAACAAAAACTATTGCGAGGCCTGTCATCATCGCTAACCAGCAGTATATCACCCTGGTGGATTGTGATCTTGACTCTCTCCTTGCTAAAGTCGCAGCAGTGGAACATTTCGTGGCATATTTATTCCAAAGTACCAAAGTAGTTTACTTTTACCTTTCTTACGTTTTAACCTGTTTTTTTCTTTGGTACAGTCAATATTGTTTCACTAAAAACAAGTATATAGACAGCGTGACATTAATAATACTTGACCCATTAATTTTCATAGCACCACAAACTTCAACTTAGAATTATCATGCATTAGTCAAAAAACAATAATTTATATTTAATAGACTTAACGGACCTACTGTGAAATCAGAACATTTTTCTGGAGTAGTGTTTTGTGGTACGTAGGGTGAGATTGTGAATCAAATACATAAACAGGTAGTAAGGTTGTAGCAACTGACTGTTAGGAGCATAACGCTATTCGGATACGGTTTCACACTACAAAATTACGGTTACGCACTGCAAAGTTGTGGAAAACTGCTTGAGTCCGTGTTTTTCCGATTTGTTCAATCTGGTTGTCTAGGGATCTAGAATAAACAGGAAATTTTTCGATACGCGTCACATCCGAGACTGGGATGTTGTTATGGATAAGAAATGCCTTATATACTCGTATTTAATGACAAAAAAAAAACAAAGTTTAACAAACATTATTTTATTTTCATGGCGAATTGCATTTTAATCATAACTTTTCAAGGAAGACCCATGTTCCAAAAACAGCTTGAAAATATCCTTTTTACATCATTGTGACAAAAAAACAAAGTTTTTGAGAACGGCGCCATAAGGAGACGGGCTTTATTGATTAACACAAACTTTTTGAGTCACCCAGCAAAGAATAAAATAGTCTACGTGTAGTAATGCTTAATGATAGTTTGAAAATATAACTTCGAACACAAAAAGTTCACGGTAGGACCCCTGTACTCTAGTTTCAAAGTTTGTACAAACACGAACAGTCGAAATTATACGAACCATGTTTAATGGACGATATTGAGCCGAGTTTGAATACAATGGAAGTGATTAATGGAGCTCTTTGATTTTATTGTGCTACTACCGTCGCACGGTTTTGCTGAAGATTAAAGTTTTGATTTATCATTTCATCAATACACATCACTTTACTAATAGAGGTACATTACCGCTTGATATACGGAACGATATACAGAAGACAGCAGGCAGTGGGTGGCGACGTATAGCCGAGGATTGGACTGAGTGGCGAGCCATGGAAGATGCCTATGTGCAGCAGTTGGCTAAGATAGGCTGATGATGATGATGACTACTTGATATACCAGCGTGTAATATATTACACCAAAGTTTTTTTTTTTTAAATAAGCAGTGACGAGACGATCAGGACATGTGCCTGATGGTAAGCAACATGCCTGACACATAACAGCACAGTGACACGCAGCTATTGGAACACGAAGAGTTCAAATCATTACCTAGCACTGCACTGCGCTCGTCACCCAGAGATCTAAGATCTTATATCTCTAAGCCCTGTAATTTCTCTGGAAACATTGCCCTTCAAACCGGAACAGTAATGTTTGCACATTACTGCTTGGCGGTAGAATAACTGGCAAAGGTGTGGTACTTCCCCAGGCGGACTCTGGCAAGAGTCCTACCACTACAAAAACCAAGTGACAAAAACCAACAAACTTAGTTTTGCCGTCGGGCTTATATCGAACAATTATAATTCCCATCGACATCGTCATTAGTTGTTGGTTTAGTAGACGTCTTCAAGGTAAGATGCGCATACCTAACACAATTAATGGGGTTGTGGCATCGATATATTTAAAGAAACGAAGATGAGGTATGCTATAACCTAAAGACAACATAACGTGGCGAAAATTTGTTTGAACATTTTGAAAATTGAATTGTCAGCGAACGTACACAATTGTCAGCGAACGTACACAGCTCCTTGTTGCGACTGAGACTAAATCAGGAGACGTCACCTGATTTTGCATCGCCATAGTAAAAGCGCGTTTGCCGCTTCTGCCGTTTTTAAGAGTTCGATGGTTTGTGGCATTTGTTTTGTACATTCGAAATTCCCGTACCGGTAATTTTGTCGTGATGAAAAGAAGCCAATGTGTCACACCAGACAGTCTGTGTTCCGAATTTCAACCCGATTCATTCAAAAATTCTTACGTGATTGGATAACAAACATTCAGACATCTAAATTTTCACATTTTTGATACTATTAGTAGGATTTTGAGTTTTAAATCATAGAAAAGGATTAAGAAAAGATTCACAAAATTGAAATTAAGTAAAACAAACAAATAAATTACGGCTGGTCTAGTCAGTAGAACAGCGCCTGCCGATCCGGAGACCCCGGGTTCAAACCCCACACGCACCACTGTATTTTCGAAGTCATGTGCGTCATGCTGCTAACTTAAAAACACATCGTGAGGAAACTGACATGTCCCTAGAACCTTTCGAAGTCATGTGTCATCCACCAACCCGCACGGGGCCAGCGTGGTGGATCATGGCTTTAACTCTCTTCTTGCGAGAGAAGGCCCGAGTCCCAGCAGTGGGAGCATTTAGTGGGCTGTTGGTGGTTATTGGAAAATAAATAATGTCCGTTTTGCATGCATACAACGATGCTTAGGCCGTTCCAACATAACAAATATTTTCAAAGATTTAAGATAAATGGGTTCGCTCGGGTGCAATCCTGCCTCGATCACAGAATAGTTTCCATCTCCTCTGTTCAAGTATCATTCCATTCTAACACAAGTATGCAGATATTGCTACTTGCGACCTCATATCAGGTGAATATTTCATCTGAATTTCCACATTCAAATCTTTACTGCTGCTATCAACTACAATTTTATTCTTCTATGAAAAACAACACTAGTAAACAAACTAAAATAACATAGTTCACTTACTTTTATAGAATCAATAATAAACTAATAAATCCTCCATTTATGTTTGTATTTCTTTTTGGAAGTCGATCGACTTCGGTCGGTCGGATGACTGAAATCGGTTAAGTTATTCCTGAGAATATCGTTTTCAAACAAAACACCTCTTCAGCTACCTGCTACACCACCTGTCGGAAATTGGTCGTACCAGATTTAGAAACAAATTTGATTAGCAAAGGTGAGGTATGTTATCTGTGGCAAAGTTTTATATTCAATGACGCAATCTTGACATGCTGTCATGTCAAAGCACGAAACGTACCAAAACTCTCAAAAAGGATTTTTTCCCCGTTTTTATTATATTCTTGATTCTTGCTATGCTTCTATTAATAGTAGCGTTATGTTCTGTAGCCTATATCCTTCTTGGATAAATGGACTATCCAACAGAAAAATAATCTTTCAATTCGGGCCAGTACTTCCCGATATCCTAGCGTTCAAACAAACTCTTCACCTTCATGATATTAGTATAGATAGGCTCCCTTAATTGTGACTCGATAGTGATGGTTCTTTTTTGTTTGGTAGATCCATAGTTCAGAGGTGGTCGCATGTAAATTTTATTAAAATCTGTGAGACAATTTTGGAAATATCAAAAATAAAAACTAAAATTTACTACATTTACATAGGCGACGTAGTGATGGACCGATTCTAATAACATTCATAAATACCCATTCGTGGAGTCCCGTTTAATCCTAAGCGGCCAAATGTGGCCGACGATTTAAAGACACTTAAAAGTAGCGTGTATGTTATTTTTGTATAAGTACTCGAAATCTGAAGAAATCGAGGTCTTAAAATTTAAGTATTTGATTTTAATTTGATTGATTTTATGTTAATTAAACCTTGACCGTAAAACAAGTCAAGCTGCATTTGCCTGCAAAAGACGCATTTAGCTCATCAATCGATCGAGCCACCTGACACCTCACACGCCAACTCTAGGTATACAACCATACTTATATCTGCCCGTGGCTGTCTGTCGCCTGTATACGTTACACACAAACTATTCGCTATGGATTTTGTTAGTTTATAGTTTTTTAAGTCATTAAAGAATAAGTAAATAATTACTTAAAATGTAATAAATTTGTTTAAAAAGTAGTTATTTAATTACTCTTTTGGAAGTAAAAAGTTTTCTCGTTACTATGGTCGTTTGTAAAGTTGCCGAAACGTAATTGAATAATACATTTGATCACAATTAAGTTTTCTAGTGGCAGGACCAAAGAGTTTGCATTTACTAGGTAGAACAGTTACCGCCAAGCAGATAATATGTGTAAACATGCAATACTCGGTTATGATTTGGCTTCTTCATGTTCCAATACCTGCGACTATGCTACTATGCTGCTATGCGATTATGCTACAATTATAAGCTGGTGGCTTAGTTTATCAGGCGTATATAATTCTCGTCTTGTCACTCTTTACTTTAATACAAATAGTGTGTATCGTTTTCAAAATAAGTTTAAATGCCAAAAGTTTAAGAAAAACTACAGAGAAAAAATGTTATACGAATTAGCAAAATTAACGTTTTTCTACTTATTTTTGTCTAAATCAGTTTGCTAATTAGTACTGGAATTTAGATATATATTTATTTGTATATTTATTTATTTTTATTTATAATGTGTCTCACATTTGGATACATGCAATTAACGAAGACAACAATAATTTTATTCATAATTGCTAGTGGAAAGTTTTACAGATTTCAAAAAAAGAGGACGTTCTCAATTCAGGTTCGTTTTGCTCCTGTATGTATGTATGTATGTATGTTCCGCTATGGCACCGTCAATTATGAATCGATTTTTATGTTTTTTTTTTGGTTGATTATAGGCTGTAAAGGCAGAAAAACAGAGTGAGGTGGTCCGATTTAAGTCTTAACGAATTCGGTTTTGCTTTTTCGGAGAAAATAAATTATGTTTTAATATAAATATTGTATGTTATCAGATAAATTATTTTCTGACCTAGGGCTTATTAGCGTTGAAGTGGGTACACAAATTCGTGAGGGGTAGTCGAAAGTTTTTTAATTTGGCTTCCAGCCAGCCTCAAAGGCTATATGTTGATCCAGAAAAGGCTTATTACACAGAAAGGTGGTATAATGCATTTTATTATAAGCTTACAGCAGATAAGAGCATATAATTATACTATTTGCTATATTTGTCGAGTTACGGCTGGTGTAGTCAAAAAAGCTGCGACTGCCGATCCAGAGTCCCTGGTATGTACTGTATTTTTCAAATCAAGTGCATAATACCTACCACTAATTTAAAAATGAAATGGGAAGTAATTTAGCCTGAGGTAACTTGCGCGTCGAAGAAGATTATAGTCTTCAAATTTTTGTAGTGGTAGGACTCTTGGCAGAGTCCGCCTGGGGAAGTACCACACCTTTGCCAGTTATTCTACCGCCAAGCAGTAATGTGCAAACATTACTGTGTTCCGGTTTGAAGGGCAATGTTTCCAGAGAAATTTCAGGGCATAGAGATATAATATCTTAGATCTCTGGGTGACAAGCGCAGTGCAGTGCTAGGTAATGATTTGCTCTCTTCATGTTCCAATAGCTGCGTGTCACTGTGCTGTTATGTGTCAGGCATGTTGCTTACCATCAGGCACATGTCCTGATCATCTTGTCATTCTTTATTTAAAGAAAAAAAAAACCTAACAAAAAAAAGTTATATCTGCCAATCCGCTATTGGTCTAGTGTGGTAGACTATGATCTAAACCTCACTACTTTCTTAATAATATACACGTTCTCCAGCAGTGGGGGTTCCAACGGGTTGATACAATTACGTCTTATGACTCTCAGGTATATCGTGCCAGTTGTCACTCTACTAGTAAAGATAAGTATATCATTTTTGCTTAGCCTTATACGCTCTCAAGTATGAAATTTTGATGAATCATATCTCAGACTGATAAATGGTTTGGTATGTGAGGGTGATATACGGAGATGAAAGGCGTAATAGATTTGATTTACTGTTAAAATATTCTTGTCTTCGCTGGTTTAGCAATTTTCACTCTAATGTAATGAAGTTTATAAACTACTACATTAGTTTCTTTGACAGATTTAGAACTGAATACTAGATTTATCATGTTTATGTCAAATATTGGGTACATCGTAGACAGTAAAAAATAAAAATAGTAGATTAGAACTTACTGATGGCCATCAAGGACAGAAATGCAGCCATGGTGGAGGCTCTGAGCCGAGAGGAGGTGACTTAGAAAATATCAAATGACAATGTCGAATCGATTATTAGCGGAATCCTAACCGGTACTGAACGGTTCAACAGACGAAATCGGATTAGTATTAAAATTAGGTTGAACATATTCTAGACTACAGGCCCGTGGACAAAATTAATGGGCCATATGATACACTAGGAGAGCTATGCAGGATGATGGAAGGATATATTTTTTTTATTTTTTTTTAACTATAATAGGTTTGCACTTGACCACCATCTCGCCTGATGTTAAGCGATGATGAGATCTACGATTGAGCGTGCTTACCTAGAAGAAACCGATTCACTCTCGATTTGAAGACACCAAGATAAAATAATAAGATTCAGCACTTTGTCGACACTATACCTCAACTATGCCTCTTCAAGCTCATTATTCCGCAATGCCGTACAAAAATCATGCAACAAGGAGAAATTATCGAGGGTTGCAACCCCTACTCTTCAACTTGCACTTAGTTGGACAGCTTACAAATGCCAGCATAGTAGTGGTAGGACTCTTGGCAGAGTCCGCCTGGGGAAGTACCACACCTTTGCCAGTTATTCTACTGCCAAGCAAGTAATGTGCTAACATTACTGTGTTCCGGTTTGAAGGGCAATGTTTCCAGAGAAATTACAGGG
This sequence comes from Ectropis grisescens, assembly GCA_017562165.1. Taxonomy (NCBI): domain Eukaryota; kingdom Metazoa; phylum Arthropoda; class Insecta; order Lepidoptera; family Geometridae; genus Ectropis; species Ectropis grisescens. The sequence continues at coordinate 15,116,755 of CM029792.1, read as the reverse complement.
CTTAGAGATATAAGATCTTAGATCTCTGGGTGACGAGCACAGTGCAGTGCTAGGTAATGATTCAGACTCTTCATGTTCCAATAGCTGCGTGTCACTGTGCTTTTATATGTCAGGCATGTTGCTTACCATCAGGCATATGTCCTGATCGTCTCGTCACTCTTTATTTAAAAAAAAATAAGCATAGTGCTGAATCCTATTTTTATATACCATTTTATCATCTTACATAGGTATTCTGGTGTATCATATGACCAGTTCAAAACCAGTTCAAGGTCCTGTAGTCTGTTTCCTGCTTCCTCGTATTTTCGTTTTTCCGTCTAATTCAAGATATAAAAAAATCCAAATAACAAAGATCACGGACGTCGTCTGGTGGCTAATTTAAAACAAAAGATACTCGTACACCATGGTTCTACTAATGTGCTACTTTAACGTTGAAGCCAGTGGTTAAACTTGTTCATCTGCACTTGGTAAAATACTTACAGATGCAAGTAGTGTACCGTTAAATAGTATAGTAGTATTGATCAATTAACGTAAATTCATTGTGTTACATTGTGTTACGTTTTATAATTTCAACCGCCGTTTGTTATTTTCCGAAGGTTGATCAACTACGTAGTGAATTGATCAACTAACGATTGTTGTTATTTTCAGGTGACATACACACTACATAAATACAAAGTTTTACCTGCATAGGTCCCGTCTTTGCAATTACAATTAGTCTACATATGTCCAGACTATCTGTAATCTAAATTTCTACCCGATCCGTTGAGCCGTTTTGACGCGATTGACGCAACAAACAGCCAATTTTACAGTAAGGATTCCTTGTATACCTTTTTGCACTTAATAATTACCTTCGTTTCTGAATATCATTCCCTACCGAACTAAAGTAGACGTAGTGGGAGTAAGTCTCCGAACTGAAAGTAAGTTCTCAGAACCAAACTATGTAACTAAACAGAGTCCATAGTGCCGCCTCCATCAATTGCGATATAACAGAGCTTACGATCTCCCTCAAACTTTTATTGGACGGGAAAAGGTAGTGAACCACTGAAAGAAATAACATTTCGTATATTTATCGATTGTTTTTGAACTGAATGTACATTTTTATTTTTAGCCTTGAGCTTATAGCACTCTGAATTTTTGTCTACCTAGTTTTCGATCTCATTATTTTTTAATAGCCCTATAATAATTTGGGAATATATTAATAGCCCGTATGGTGTTTCAGACTATTATCTATCTATGTATGTAACAAATATTGAAAGAATGAAAGAGTGAAAATATAACAAAACACACATACTGCCCCTGTGAAAATTACGAATGTGCTTTTCTAGTCTACGAGTATAATCTAACGGTTTTCCAAATTTAAGCCCCACTCGTTTAGCCGCAGCGAGCAACACAGAAGGGACTAGGCATACACAGCGTTTCCTCTCTGTCAAAGTACAAGTCCGCGTGGACCATAGAGTTTGATAACATACTGTGGCTGAGGGCAGGGCTAGATTTGTGAATGGTGCTTTATTTTTATGAGTTAGTGATTTGGCTGTGTAAGTATGATCGGCAATGGATCGGTACAGGTATGTGTGTTTTGCAATAGTGAGGCTTTGCACTAGTGTGCAACTTTCCCCTCCCGCAAGAAATAACAGAAAGATTTTAAACAATATTTTTTAGCTAAGGCTTACTCCCTTCCGTGCTTGCGCGGAAGATCGAGTTGCTCGATGTTTAGCCGTTCTCACGTGATTTCAGCAACAATCATCTAACCTTTTAAACTTAACTTTAATATGTATAATTTAAAGAGGGTATAGATTACCTAAGACCTAACTGATGACATAAGAAAATTCCACAATTTGAAATAAATAAATTTCACTTTCAGTGCGCCAATTTCATTTATTTGGTTTGGATTAAATACACATGTCACCGTAAAAAACGTGTTAAAAACGTTATTTTACAATGGAAACCAAAATTTACTTTTAATATCCTACAATAAAATATTTTGTAAAATTGTATCGCAAGAGCTTCATCAATGCTTTTTTTATATTCTCAAAAAAAAAAAAAAGATTTTGTTTTTCACGATTAAAACCACAATCTAGTTTCACCGCCCTACTTTGTAAGCTTTCAGTGGTTGCCAAACTTTATCCACTCCGTCTTTCGCATCCGAAACTTTGGAAACTTTCTTACGTCTTCATCATAATAACATTTTTACTGCTCTTCGGAGTAGTTTAATGCTCATCAATTTGCTTGTTTTGTTTGCTTAGTAATAGCATCCGCGGTTCACATCAGATTTTATGGTTCTCCCACGTTTTCTTTGGAGTAAACGATCTATTATCGTTTACTAATGTTATCAATTCGACGAAAAATTTAATATACCATTACGTAGTTTGGTTTGCCAGTTATTCTACCGTCAAGCAGTACCTAATGTCCAAACATTACTGTGTTCCGGTTTGAAGTGAAATGTTTCCAGAGAAATTACAGGGCTTAGAGACATAACATCTTAGATCTCTGGGTGATGAGCGCAGTGCAGTGCTAGGTAATGATTTGGACTCTACATGCTCCAATGGCTGCGTGTCACTGTGCTATTGTGGCAGGCATGTTGCTTACCATCAGGCACATGTCCTGCTCGTCTGGTCACTCTTTAATGAAAAAAAAACGTAGTAGATTTATGATAGTACTATAATAATACAAAAATATTATATTCCAAGAGATGGTAGCAATTTTTGGGTATTATATCCCCACACGGGATATAATACAAGAGCGGGATGTGACAAGTTTTCATCTTACCTTACACAAAATTTGCTATTTTATTTAATTTCCCAGCATCTGGTTGCTTTATGATTTATTTTTTATGGCAGGACTCTTTGCAGAGTTTGTATTCTGAAGTGTCATACCTTTGCACGTTATTTTACCGCCAATGAGTAAAATGACACAATTTACTGTGTTTCGATTTGAAAACAGTATCCCTACAATAGATATTACAGTGTAGAGATATAAATCATAGTCTTCATGCGGAATATAGTGCTAGGGAATAATTTGTATACTTCACCTTGAAACATCTGTAAGGCACTGAGATGTTATGAGAAGACGCGTTGCTTACCATCAAGAAGTGTATATCTTTATCGTAATGTCACATTATATTATAATAAATAAGTATGCAAACCTGATGTTAATTCATATACAAATATGTCGAAACTAGTCTGAGTAGTCATCTGTATATCGGAAAAAAACATATTCAGGCAATGTATTCCGCAGTCTAGCTTCATACAATGAAAGTGACATCAAATGTCTTTGTTCTGGTCTAAGAAATGATAAGCACGCTATTTTATATTCGTCGAAATTATTTGTTTCTTAAACGTGTTGCCGTAAAATTTCCTGGTATCATAATATCCTTTCTAATTAAATGACGCCGAATACGTGTTAATATTTACCAAGGAACATAATATTGTTGTTTAATTGATTAAGTGTAAGATAATAAACTTACTAGGTACACATGTTACTCGAATGCCAGTTTGTATGGGACAACTTTTGAAATGTTTTGTATCATCTTATCTTATCTACAAACAGCAATAAAGATTTTTGTATTTGTATTTATTTGTTCACGTGCAGCGGATGCTGTAGCTATAAAGGAGTGATTTTAACCCAGCGCACATTACAGTGACATTAGAATGCAACGATTGGCATTTTAAATATCAATATTTCCACGTTTTACTCCCATACTATTGTATGAACCAATGCGTGAATTATTATCATGTGTGTCTTCATTCTTACTCTTTGTATATGTGTGTCTGGGTGTTTCTATATATAATAAGTATGCATTTTAAAACTATACAAGTATTTATTTTATCAGCTATCTGGCCGCCATAGTACAAGCTTTGCTTAGTTTGGGGTCAGATGGTGTTGTGTCTGAACTGTCCACCAATATTTATTTATTTATTAATATCCACCTTTCTAACAAGAACGTCGTTTAAAAACTTTGTTGCTAACTTTGCAAGAAATACCTTCAAATTGTCTTAAGTTTTTTGTAACTCTAACCGTTTTTGTACCCGCTGTAACAAAAACGTGGCCTTATCAACATTATCCCTTTCATTACTCCTGTACTCGAAGCGTAAAAATAAACACAAAAGCTTAGAATTATTAGATTCGAAATTCTCCCTCTTTATATTGAAGAATACCTACCTACATACATGATTGATACGGTATTAAATCTACAAGCTTCAGATAGTATGGACAAATCTAATTAATTTTCATTCTACTAACTTAAGTATTTAGATCATCTACTAGCACATGCCTGTTCGATGCCTGATGGTAAGCAACATGCCTGCCACATAACAGTACAGTGACACGCAACTATTGTAACATCGTATTGTGACTTCAAAGTCTTGAACATCGCCGCAAGATTGCTAGCTTATCGGTTTTTTATCGGATACACTTCGGAGAGTGTGCAACTGATCTGCATGATCTAATACCTTCTTACCCTTTTTTCCAAAAGACACGGACGAAGAGGTTTGGCTCTACGTTTGTGATAAGAACATCTAAGCTGTGGAATGAGTTGCCTGAATGGGTTTTTTCCGATAGTTATAATCTTGGTGTCTTCAAATCGAGACTGAATCGGTTTCTTCTAGGTAAACACACTCCATCGTAGACTGCATCGTCGCTTAACATCAGGCGAGATGGCGGTCAAGTGTAAACCTATAAAAGTTAAAAAAAAACATAAAGAGTCGAAATCATTACCTAGAACTGCACTGCACTCGTCACCCAGAGATATTAGATGTGTTACCTCTATGACCTGTAGTAGTTCACTGGAAACATTGCCCTTCAAACCGGAACACATAATGGTTGCACATTACTGCTTAGCGGCATAATAACTAGCAAATGTGTGGTACTTCTCCAGGTGGGCGCTCCAAAGAGTCCTACCACGCTTTTCATTATTGTTTGGTTTAGCCCATAAAAAATGGGACGATGTGCTAGATAAGGATTCACTGATATCCATTGTTTAAAGTTTTAGAATTTTAACGTATTTGTGTAATATATCGCCTCAGTAGTAATCTCATAATACAAAATCCATACTGTTTTAGTGTCGAACACCCCATTTATCATACTACAGCTTAATACTCATATTATCAGGCAAATATACAGATATTATACATATTCATATAGGTGGTATATTAAGTATCGGATACTCTCTATACTCAACATTATCCTTTGAGTGGTTTTCTTTTCATTGTCAATGTAAAAAACATAGGATTGGTAGAATAGTATAAGCGTACAACGAAATAAGGGCACTTGGATGACATTACGGGAGGGCGTGGGCATCGGGAAATCGGACAACGGCAACCCTGGTGGGCTTGACAACGGCATTAGTTCCCAATTTGGCCAAAAATATTTTATACCCATGTAAGGGTAGATAAAATAATCGTTTTTTTTTTAAGAGTGACGAGACGAGCAGCAGATGTGCCTGATGGGAAGCAACATGCTTGCCACATAACAGTGCAGTGACACGCAGTTATTGGAACATGAAAAGTCCAAAACATTACCTAGCACTGCACTGCGTTCGTCACCCAGAGATCTAAGATGTTATATCTCTGAGCCCTGTAATTTCTCTCGAAACATTGCCGTTCGAACCGGAACACAGTAGCATAGCTGCATGGCGATAGAATAACTGGTAAAGGTGTGGTACTTCCCGAGGCGGATTCTGCCAAGAGTCCTACCACTACACCAATCTAAGTGTTATTAATTACCTCCATCCTAACGTTTTAACTTTAGTCCAACATCATTCTTCATGTTGTTTTTTATGACATCAAAGCCTTGTGTGGTATTTTTAATACTAAATCAAAACGCAAAAGTAGAAAATTTATGGTGCGTGTAAAGTTAAACAAAAATACATTTACTGATACATTAACACACTTAACAAAAATTTTGCAGTCTAAATCTAAAACATATTTACCCTCTTTTAAGGGCTTACTTTGTTGACATTGAATATTACTGTAATAATGACCGTAGAAAGTGTGAATTCTGCATAATTACCCGACTTAGTACGTAGTGTTATGTTGAAAACAAAACATTATTTTATGATTTTACAAACTTCTCCCAAATGATCTCTGGGTGACGAGCGCAGTGCAGTGCTAGGTAATGATTGACTGGATGGACTCTTCATATTCCAATAGCTGCGTGTCACTGCTGTTATGTGGCAGGCAGGTTACTTACCATCAGGCACAAACATATCCTGCTCGTCTCGTCACTCTTTATATATAAAAAAACTTAAGCATGTAGGCAAAATTTAGTTTAACCAGCTTCTCGTATCCATTTAAAGAACTGCGTTAAACGCCTGACCTAAATACGCTTTAACAGCTTATAATGCGTTAACTTCATCGTGGCTCAGATATGGTACATATGGGTTTCTGGGGAAATAATGTGGATGCAAATATACTTTATTTTTAGCGCAAAAAAAGTGTATGTGTATAAAAACTCCCGACGAAACAATGGAAAGTTTTCATAAACCATACATATTATATGAAATAGTCTTAGTTTGGAACCGTGTCTTTCGAATAAGTTCTTGCATAAAGTTTTTTATATTAGGTTAAGTTTTGTCCCAACGATCGTTTTATTCCAAGACTTTTATATGACAGAAGAATATTGTCCTCTAGATTATTGAAGGCAGTATTTGCTGAAGAGTCTAGAAAAATAAAACGTTTGATTTGACAATCGTGAAGTCATTGGTTTGTGCCTCATCTGCGTCTCTATGCATTTCTGCATGTGACTTCAGCGTTGGAGGAAAACTTCGTGAGGTAACTGACTTGCTAAATGAAATATGTCTGTCGAAAATATGTTTTGTGACCCACCAAGTCAGTTTCCCAGTGTGTGTGAAAACCAAATCCACCTACTCGTACTTTGCTGGCGCGGTGGATTTTTGTCTTCGCTATCTCCTTGTAAGAAAATACCTTTGATCCCACTCAGTTTAGTGCATGGAAGTTGACTATTAATGCTTTATAAAAATAGACTTTGGACTTGACAAAAACATAGTTTTATATAAAAGTCAAACCCCACGACTCGGATCATAAACTTAGTGTTTATATGGTTTATGGTTCATTTTCTCGCAAATTTAGAATAATAATGAGAATTATACGTAATTAGGTTAGAGTTTTTGGCGTGCAGATTAGTCGTTATACTCGGTTATGTATAGGTCCATCTGTTTTGTTCATGTACATGCTCGCTACGGTATGAATGCGCCACAGCTCTAACCAAAGCCGACAGTGCGTGTCAACCGCCCATTACACCGTCACGGTACGGACGAACCCCAGCCCGCAGTGTAATGACTGCGCTTTGTTTGTTAGTTGTTTTTTGGGTAACATAATACCCTTGCAGATTTTGATTTATGTTCATTTATGTATCAATTGAGCTATTTTCACTGGCATCGCGGCTCAGTTGGTGAGCCTCAGTTATAAGCTATTATATCTATTATATCTAACTGGCAGCCGAGGCACCAACACGGCGTTCGTGACTGCCTTCAACGCAGCAGCAAGGAGCGTACTCCGAATCACATCCCATTCATCACCCCCCTTGACGTCAAAGACCCCCAAAGCAGCTTCACAGCAACAAATGAGCCGAACGAGAGCCGACATGGGACAGGTGGAACCGCCCCGCTATGTCACGGCTTCGGAGCCGCGGAGCCATGCACGTAACGCCTTCATCGAATTCATAGCCACACTGAGCGCGACACGACAAGTCAACCTCAAGACCTGCGAAAACATCATGCAGTCCTATAGGCTAGGAAGTGAAAGCCTTTTAAAGGCGAAACTCGAGGAGGCCGAAGCAGCCATTTACAATAATGTCACTTCCCGGGTCATCAAGGGAACCATGACAGGACAGTATATGGCAGCTTACAGTGCAGAAAATGGCTTCGTGACACTGAACGAGAGAGAGACAGAGCGCGCGGGAGTGCCTGTTTATGCGACACCACCAAACGACCCAATTGTAGTTACTGCCCGATGCACCAAGATTATGCTGGACGATAAGATCCTAGAGATGGCCAAGACCATCGAAGGGAACGGAAACGTCAAAGCAGGTTGGGAAAATTGGGAGGTACCGAGAATACAGTGGGTCAACGGAGTTCCAGGATGTGGAAAAACAACATGGGTGATTAGACACTTCGACGTGGACAAGGACGCCATCATCACTACAACAACTGAGGCAGCAAAAGATCTAAGAGAAAAGCTATCGCACCGAATCGGAAACCTGGTCAAAACCAGAGTGCGAACCATGGCCTCTGCTCTGGTAAATGGTTTCGGTAGAGAAAGTTTCAGCCGCCTCATGGTGGACGAAGCTCTCATGAACCATTTTGGAGCCATTGTGATGGCTTCAAGGCTGTCTGGTGTTGGTGAAATTGTCCTCATTGGAGACGTCAATCAGTTGCCTTATATCGACAGGAAAATCTCTTCGAAATGAGGTATCATCGCCCGAACCTGGTAACAAAGATCAGCCAGGAGTTGCTCTGCACACATCGAAACCCAATGGACGTCGCATATGCGCTGAGGGAAATATACTCCGGTATGTACTCCTCAGCGCCCCGAATAAAGTCCCTAGAGCAGAGAAGATATAAGGAGCGCAAATACCCAACAACATACCAAACACCCTCTTCTTGGTTCACACTCAAGAGGAGAAGGAGACCCTGACAAACCAGGGTTATGGGTCAGGCACCGGGTCACGCATCCTTACCATCCATGAAGCTCAGGGACTAACATACGAGTCGGTAATCGCAATCAAAACCAAGGCAAACATGAAGCTGCACGAGAGCGTACCCCATGCGGTTGTTGCAATCTCACGGCACACGGGGACCTTCACATACTACGCTGACGACACCGACGACGCCATCGGTCGTTTCGTGCGGCGAGCGTGGGCTGCATCACCAAAGACCATCCGAGATTTCAACCTACAGATGGCCATCAGGGACAGAAATGCGGCCGTTGTGGAGGCTCTGGGCCGGGAGGAGGCAGCTTAGGCAAATGGCAAAAGGCAATTAGGCAAACACTCGATGTCGAGTCGATTACTAGCGGAATCCCAGCCGGTAGTGATCGGCTCTACAGACGAGCACTAGAATTAGATATTAAATGTACCCAACTCCCTCCTATTTTCCTCTTCTTCTCCTTATCCAAAATATGTGTAAAATTAATAATATATAATTGTAATGACAAAGATCACGGACCCCGGAGTCTGTGGAGTGGCTAATTTAAATAAAAAAAAAAAAAAAAAAAAAAAAAGCCTCAGTTATAAGTAAGGATTTGTGAGTTTGATTCCTTACTTAGAACACACATTTACGTTACATACATATTATGTATGCTTATGCCAAGTCTGAGTGATTCAATGTATTATTGTGTACAACTATTATTTTTTCTACTAATCCTACAAAAAATATAAATGCCAGTGTTTGGATATTTGTTGCTCAATTACGTTGTAACGAAGGTACGGATCAGGCCGAAATTTGTAATTTTATAGTCTGCAAGAACACATAGGCTATAATTTATTTATCCCAGCAAATTAACGGAAACGAGAATTACATGGGTAGCGCCGCGGGGCGTAGCTAGTATAGTTAAATATTGGTTCTATGAACGTCTCATGTTTAATTACCTATTTTAAATAAACACACGAGTAACTCACATTTGATATAGTCAGTCCAGTCCGACTCAAGTTGCGATCGCGTCCTGCGATCTTTTTCAAGGTGAGTGCGCGCGTGTGTTCGCAGCTCGTTTAGCACAAACTGACTATATCGAATGTGAGTTATCCGTGTATTTATTTAAAATGTGTAAAAAATTACGTTAGTTTTCATACTTAAATAGAATTACATTGTCAATTTTTTTTTTTGTTATCGCCACAATAAAAGTTTTTCTGTCTATCGCTGTTTCTATGAATAGTTTGCAATATTTTTTATGCTGAAAATTAATTACCTACACCTATTTGGCTAAAACCAAATAATTAGGGATCCGCAAACCTCTAGAATTTTACAAAGGGTCCTCACAAAAGACCGAATTCTCTGAAGATTCCGAAAATCGTCTGTAAATTCCCGCAGAAATACCCTCCTTTCATATCATTGTTCCGTTCCTTATCTCAAAAGAGTTTTTAATTTAACCTTATTCTTCTTTATTTCCACGATAAAGAGAGGATTTGTTGCCGCTTGAATTTATGCGGGGTGGGTACTTTGTGAAAAAAAATGTTTTGGAGTTTGCAGTTTTGAGTTAGTGATGGTTACTTTTTACCTGACTGAAAGAACGGCTATGAGTTTCGCAAGCATGTTGTTTGTTTGTTTGCAAATTTATTTAGTCATCTATTTTCCAAACGGCCGGATGCAATTTGACAATTAAGATGCCTTGCCCTTTTTTCTATCGGAATGCTCGTAGCTCGAAAAAGCGACATCGTTTCATGGTTGATGTTCCAAAGACACGAGCGAAGAGATTTGACTCTACTTTTGTGATAAGAACGTCTAGGCTATGGAATACGTTGCCTGAGTGGGTTTTCCCCGATGGTTACTACAATCTTTGTGTCTTCAAATCTGTAAATCGGTTTCTTCTAGGTAAACACGCTTCATCGTAGACCGCATCATCGTTTAACATCAGGCGAGATGGCGGTCAAGTGTAAACCAATAAAAGTTAAAACAAAATAAAATAAATCTCAGATTCGTCTCAATCACTCAAGTGTCCTTAGATTAAAAATTGTATTACAAAATGTTTTTTTATATGTTAATTTTTTGGTGTCGTGCTTTTTGAATTAAATTTATTATGCTAAATTTCAAAACAGAATAATCTTATTTCTTACTTTAACAACTGGTTATTTTGTAAAACATGTTACATTAAAGTTTGCAGTTTTGAGTAAGTCTGCTACATTTTTGTACCGAATCTCGTAACCGAACGTATTTGGGGCTTATTTTAAGCTTATACAACTTTACATAAGATCTTCTCTAGATAAGAAATATAAAACCTTAAAATGGCTAAACGACTTATTGTTATGTTTAATTGCTCGTAACTTTTTTACGGAGCATTTTAACTTGTTTTTTTGGTACTAACTGAGATTTAAAATGCCTTTTTTCTTTCGAACTGTTCGTGATACACTGTTCTGGTGACTCTAAAGAAGAGGTCGATAGAATCTTTGTTGATTAGTTCTTTATGATGTTGTTACCAGTCTTGTCAAAACATAAGAACAACTGAAGGCAGAGGAGTTACCACACTCTGTCCGAATGTCTCCAAAACACTCACTACATTCCTTTAGCTTTCGACATATATGCATAAAAATCTCGAGAGTGCAGAGAGACGTTGTCTGTAGCAGTCGTGTTCAAGTTGCAGTAATGGAAGTTTTGGTCGAAAATATATACGAAATAGATCATGAACTCTACAAATAAACTGGTAAATCCATAATCCATTGACCCGAAATGTGAAAATCAGATAGAGAACGGCGAACTGTCATCGCATTATATTCAAACCTATAGACTTTCAAATAACAAAGTCATAAAATAATCCCGAAGAACTATTTCTGTGACCTTAATAAAACGCGTGGTCCATTTATCCTGACCTTCCTCAGGAATGTCCCATTGTGTCTCGGTATTTATGAAGACAGTACTTCATTTTGTGATATTTTAAAGCCAGACTAATGTTAAAAACATAAATAAATACACACATTTCTGAGAATGAATAATTTAAGGTATTTTGCCTTTGTTACTTTCTCGTGGAATGTTTTGTGTATGCATTTACTGTGTTTTGTGTCATTTAAAAACTTTCAAACTGATTTGAAATAACCTCGATAGTAAGACCATCATTTATTTTTTGTTCCATGGTTTCTATTTAACGTGGAAATAATGTTGAAAACCGAAATATCAATTTCATCCGTCATTCTTAAACGAGCAATTGATTGGTCTATAATAGATGTTAAACGAATAATAATAAATTATTTTTTTCAAGTTCATGGGCTAGTTTTGAAACTAAGATGAGAATTATTGCTTTGAAATTTTACAGATTTATAAACATTGTAATAAAAAATGGGAAATAAAACAATTCTAAAATAATAATTCAATTCCATAATTCAAATAATTCGAAAGTGTTTGCTTTCAGTTTGAATTTTTTATCATTTTCCATTCCACGGTTGCTTGGATAAGTTCAGTTTTAGCGATATGATCGCCAATATCTATATATTTGGTTATTTTTGTAAACGCCTTAATTTTATTAGCTATTTTGAACACCAAGCTATTCAAACAATCAAATTAATGCTAGCAAGATTTTTTGCTTCTCTTAGTTCCGTTCTAAGTCTACATACTAGGGTCATAACATTTTCAAGTATTTCTAGTAACAATAGGGATGTTAACACTAATCACACATTAATGTTTAATGTTAATTTTATGATAGTTTGCATTAATAGAATATCGGAAATTACATTATTATAATGTAACTAGCTTTTACCCGCGACTTCGTCCGCGCCACATATTTGTTAAAGTAATTAAGGCAGTACCTAGTCGTATGTCTACTACCATACAAATTCACGTTTCCTAATCAAAATCGGTCTAAGTCAAAGTTTTATATTTATTAATAAATGTACAATTTACACGACAAATTACAAAAAAACTATGTTCTCAAAAAATTAATCAAAAACAGACTTTAATTTAAAATCATATTAGGACGGTCCACCAAATTTTATTAGAGTCTATTAGTAGATATTAGTAGATATATCGTCTGATTACATGAACGCAAATTTTAGTTTGTTGTTCATATTTCAAAAACCGCCGCACTGATTTCGATAAAATTTATATGACCACCTCTGAACTATAATCTACCAACCAAAAAATAACCATCTAAATTGATTCACAATTGGAAATACAACTGGATTGATAACCTCCTCCTTTTTAGAAGTCGGTTAAAAATAGCATACAAAGAGTGCAAAGATCCTTCCATGCACACTTTTACTCCTCATTCCCACTCTTTTCAACTCTTTTCTGTGATAAAAGTCGCCGTTGTCTTTTCCTAAGTCTAGTCTATCTGTGCACCAAATTGTAACAAACTCTTTAACTGGCTTAAGCGTTAGACGGTAACGGACAGAGAGAGTTACTTTCATATATATAATTTCATATTAGAATTGAAAACAGGTGTTCCTGATCATTTTATAGGAGGCAGTTGTAAAAGATTACCGAAAAGTAATACGTTTACTCCTCCAAAAAACTCATTTTCGCAGTTCTTAATTTGCCTTAATCGAGCGTCCATCATGCATAACATTTGATAAGACACCATGAAAATCTCGTCGACTATCAAAATTTCTGTCTGATACGCCATTTAGTGGCTGCGCCCATCTTAAATATTGAGGTTGTATAGTGCACTGTATTCTTCTTGTCAAGCCCTTTTATTTGATACCCTTGTTGATGGGATTGATAAAACCTAAGTTATCCGCCATTGTGTAGAGGCCGCCATCTTGGATTTTAATTTTATATAGTACATTGTATTCTACTGGTTGAGCACTTTCATTTGATACCCATATTGATGGGATTGATAAAACCTACGTTATCCGCCATTTTGTAGCGGCCGCCATCTTGATTTCAATTTTTATAGTTTATTGTATTCTGCTTGTTGAGCCCTTTCATTTGATACCCATGTTGATGGGATTGATACAACCTAAGTTATCCGCCATTGTGTAGAGGCCGCCATCTTGGATTTTAATTTTATATAATACATTGTATTCTACTGGTTGAGCACTTTCATTTGATACCCATATTGATGGGATTGATAAAACCTACGTTATCCGCCATTTTGTAGCGGCCGCCATCTTGGATTTCAATTTTTATAGTATATTGTATTCTGCTTGTTGAGCCCTTTCATTTGATACCCATGTTGATGGGATTGATAAAACCTACGTTATCCGCCATTTTGTAGCGGCCGCCATCTTGGATTTCAATTTGTTATAGTATATATTGTATTCTGCTTGTTGAGCCCTTTCATTTGATACCCATATTGATGGGATTAATAAAACATAAATTATCCGCCATTTTGTAGCGGCGGCCATCTTGAATTTATTTAAGTACATTAATTATAAATAAATGATACCGCTAGAAGCGTCTTGAAACGTTCTTGAGAGTAAATGGCTCAAACGGGTAAAAGTAAGGCGGCACTTCATATGCCGAAACATAAACACCGCACTTATGTAACCTGACACCCGTTTTCCCGCCAAATTTGTAAAACGCGAAAAGCGGCCAGTGTATCAAGCGGTTATATAAGTATCCCCGTATAGTTAGAAATTATAAAATTGCTGGAACAAACGTTTATCGACTCCATTTCAAGTGTCTAGATACAAAGTTTGATGGTTTTATCTTCAATAATATTGAACTTCCAGACTTTCACCCCCAATTCCACCCCCGTAGGTACTACAGTTCGAAACTACAAAACTGCTAAAACATACATTTTATGGTTTCGTGTTAAATATCTAGACGTAAAGTTTCATAGTTCTTCAACAATGACGAAGTTTTCCATATAAACTTTCATCCCTTATTTTAACCCTTTCAACCCTTTTTTCGGAACAAAAAGTAGCCTATGTCCTTTCTCGGGATCTATTCTATCTATGTATCAAATTTCATCAAAATCTGTTGGTTGGTTTAGGCGGTAAAGACGGACAGACAGACAGACAGACAGACAGACAGACAGACAGACAGACAGACAGACAGACAGACAGAGTTACTTTCGCATTTATAATATTAGTATGGATATTACGTAAATTTATTATAAATGATTTTAAATGCTATATTTTTAATCTGTTGTCACGTGACTGGAAACACCAATATGAATTATTACGTCACTAGTCGCAAAACAAACTGTTGAAACTGATTAAACTGTTTACTTTTCTGAATTTTTATTATAGTTTTCGATCTTAGCGACGACGATTTCGATTGTTTGTTTTTAAGTAATAATAAGAAAACACATAAAATGGTCATACAGTCATGAATCGCGACCAATGTTTTGCGATTAGTGACGTCATGTCAGTCGTTAGTGTTTTAGCGGCAAAATTCAAAATTAGTCTAGTATTGTATATTTTACTCATCGAAAATACAAAAATTTTGAAATAAAATGTTATTTTGTACGGTAAACATGCGTCAATCTTCAAAATAAAAGCAGTTCCGAGAAATTGTTAACATCCCTATTTAGTCGTCTCTCTTTTCTTTCTTGTTTTTCTCAAATGTCTTGTATGAAAACTTTAATATTTTTAAGATAGCTGCAGCATTCGTCACTGATTCATTTTACACGAAACAATAATAAAGTATGTAATTCAAATCTCCAGCCGATCTCCGGCACCGTCTCCCGGTCGCATTGCCACGCGCCGCTCGTCTGCAAGTTATGAGCTGTGCCCCATCAGACGCTTTGTTTCATCAACGTGGAGAGTTGTTGAGTGTAAAAGATGACATTATGACACACATACAATCCTCCTGATAGAATAAATGTCAAAGCTCCAAAGATCGTTAACTAAACCCATAGACTACTTATTATCGTTTTAGTAGCTAACCCCGAGACGCTCTTTGAAACTTTGATATTTTTAATTTTAGTATGATTTTGTCATGATGTAGTATTTTACACTCAACAACGAACTCTATGAATAACAATGAACGAATGTGTTTAGGCTATAATGAAACTATTCCAAACTTCAACCTGGTTATTCAGACGTGATCGAGCAACAAACGTATAAACATCTATGTCTGGAAAAACACAGACTACTTCTAACGTGACAGCGTCTAATAAATCGTTAAACGCCGGCTGCATGTACGAAAAAGTGTCCCGTTATGTCCCGTCACATTCATTGTCCTGTTACGCTCACGCTTCTATCAATCATCAATGCATCGATCTATTAATGTTTTGTTATGACGTTGTTACGTTAAATTATCGTCTGTAAAGCAACCGACTTTGCAGACAATCAATTTTTATCGATTCATGAGCTATGCCCGAGCAGATGCTTTGTTTTATCAACGCGGAGAGAGTTCGCTGCTGAGTGTAAAAGACGACATTATGGAAAAGGTGTTCTTTACCAATTTGTGAACATAACACAGGACTTAATCACGATCTACATAATTATTTACTTTAACGAAAGGGCTTACTCTACTTTTGTGAAAAGTACGTGTAGGCTGTGGGATGCGTTGCCTGAGTGGGTTTTTTTTATGGTTACAGTCTTGGTGTCTTGAAAACGAGAGTAAATCAGCTTCTTCTAGGTATTGTCGGTTAATATCAAGCAAGATGGCGGTCAAGTGTAAACCTATAAACGTTAATAAAAACTAACCTCGACGTTTCGGCAGCGTTACAACCGCCGTAGTCACGAGAATACTCAATAATACTTTAAGCCAAAAAAACTTTAAAAAAAGCTTATAAGTTACATACATAGCGATAAAACAGTGCGTAATTCAAATCACTTTTCAATTTCCACGTCATCTCCCGGCCTTTGATCACGGTAGCGATCGGTTATGACGTAGACATTCTTCCTTTTTTAATTTCAAGCAAAAATGAAAGACACTTTTTGAATCCCCGATGCAAACACAACGGGGTTTTATAAGTTTGAGGGTGTTTATCGTATGTGTGTGTTTGTGCGTCTCTCTCTCTTTCTCGCTGTGGGTGTGAATATGTGGGTTCGTATGTACGTGTATCAAAGCTCCGAAACGAATAGAACGATTTTGATTGAGCTCTTTTTTGCTTAAGATATGACTTTTCTTAGGCATGTTTGGTGAAAGTCGATCCAAGATGGCTGCCGCCGCTGCTACAAAATGGCGGATTAGATATTTTTACACAACTCCTTCAATATATGGATCAAATCAAAAAGGCTTGACTAGTAGAATAGTATATATACGATGTGACAAATATCTTCATTAATGCAAGGAATGTATAATGCGTTGTTAAGAGTAATATGTTTTAGCAGTTGATGTAAAATTAGTAACGCAATATTTTTTCTGTTTTCCAAATTTCCAGCAAAATCACAGGGCATAGAGATTTTAGAGAGGGGTATACAAAAACATCTTGTAGCTCTGGGTAACGAGCGGATTGCAGTACTAGGAAATTATTTGGAATGTAGTAGCGTGACATTGTGCAATTATTGGCAATATTGGCATTTTGCTTAACATAAGGCACATGTCCTGCTCTTCTCGTGACTCCAAACGATAACAAAATAGACCTCTGTCTCACCTAAACAACGGTGCAGTTCACGAAAGGATGCACTTAAATGAAAGAAATCAGTTAACTCTCGACTTAAAGATACCGGGATTGTATCCATCGGGAAAAACTAACTCAGGGAACACATTCCATAGTATAGATGTTATTAGTACTTACGAAAATGTCGACAAACCTTTTCGTTCGGTCTCATAGTCAATATTACTTAAATGTAGTAAGATTTTTAAAGTGTCGAAATAAGCAAGATGCAACGAACAAGAAGAGTTGAATGCACTGAGTAGGATTGCTTCGCGATCGTCACCAGATTTGTTGTTTTTATTCTGCAATCTCTCTCAAAACATTGCCGTTCAAAGCAACATACCTATAATATTTTGTTATTGATGGTAGAATAACTAAAAAAATGTGTGGTACTTCCCTAAGCAGACATACAGCTAGTCCTGCCATATATCTTTTTATGTCATATTTTAGTTTTTTTTTTTGGTCACAGTTGGCGTTACTGTTTTAATTGCGTGTTTAAGTATATTATTCCATTATTCAGAAATAGCGAAACAGCACACGTTATATTCCATCAAAGCGGTATCACATGTCGCGGCCACGAATTGGCTAAATTGTAAATTATTGCTACACAGAGAACTGTGCTAATTAACTCACTTATTACGACATAATATTATACAATTGTATAATGTTACGTTTGATATTACAAGAATAGTTCAATTCACATATTTGCTTGTCGATTATGGGCTTTGCTAACGAATTATCTTAATTCTGCTGAGTTCTATTTACTCGAGGCAAGCATAAACATAGGCATAACAAACCTACTAAATATAATATTTATTTAAAGTTTAAAGTTAATTATTAGTAAACACAAAATTACACGTCAATTAATAGAAATAATATAAAAATGAAAAATAAAAAAATAGGAATCCAACAAAAGAATAGGAAGGAAAGGATCCAACTCGGATGGGCAGCGTTCGGGAAACTTCGGCACATCTTTGAGTCCAAAATACCCCAATGCTTAAAGACGAAAGTCTTTAACCAGTGCGTGTTGCCAGAGATGTCTTATGGAACTGAGACGTGGTCCTTCACTGTGGGCCTCATAACGAAGCCCAAAGTCACACAGCGAGCTATGCTCGGAGTCTCTTTGCGCGACAGAATCCGTAATGAGAATATGTGCACATGAACAAAAGTGGCCGACATAGCTCAAAGAGTAAGCAAGCTGAAGTGGCAATAAGCAGGCTACATCACTCGCAGGACTGACAACCGATGGGGAAGAAAGGTACTCAAGTGGCGACCACGAAACGGAAGACGCAGTGTTGGACGGCCTCCCACAAGATGGACAGATGACCTCACAAAGGTCGCTGGAAACCGCTGGTTACAGGTTGCGCAGGACCGTTCGTTGTGTAAAACTAGGTGGAGGCCTATGTTCAGCAGTGGACGTCTTGCGGCTGATGATGATGAGTAAAAAATAAATAAAATGTCAGCTTACATCGGGCACGCGTGGAGCATAACACGGTTTCAGTTTTTTCTACACAAAAACTCATCAATTGAGTAAAACATTTCTTGAACGAGACAATTTTTTAATTTATTTTTAAATGTGTGATCACTACTATAAATTACATTTATAAATGTCAATGTTTTGGTGTTACTCGCTGGCCCAAAGATGGTCGGCATACGATACAGG
Source organism: Ectropis grisescens (assembly GCA_017562165.1). Taxonomy (NCBI): domain Eukaryota; kingdom Metazoa; phylum Arthropoda; class Insecta; order Lepidoptera; family Geometridae; genus Ectropis; species Ectropis grisescens. The sequence goes on along the minus strand of CM029792.1, from coordinate 15,097,942 downwards.
AGTTTGAAAATTATTATTACAGGCCGATTTCCTCACGATGTTTTCTTTCACCGTTAAAGCCAGTGGTGACTAAAAACTTGTACATCTAGATTTGGAAAAGTACTTAGAAGTGTAAGTGGGATTAGATCCCACGACCTCACATTATGAATCAATCGTTCGAGGCCCTACGCCACTGATCTACCGCCTACGTAACTAAAACTGTCTGAGCTTTGATATAGCTCTCTCTTTTCTTTTCGCTTGAAATGATAGAGACAGCATTAGCAAAGTCATAACAGATTTAATTAAGCGGCTTCGGTTTATCTTTCGGCTTGTATATTGTACTACTAGCAACTGTTCTCGGTTTTACCCGCGTAGTGCCTTTTCCCTTTATTTTTCCGGGGAAAAACGCACCTGTCCTAATTCGGACTATATTTTGTGTTACTAATTTCAATTCCATCAGGTCAGCGATTCCGACGTGATTGAGCAGGAAACGTCCAAAGTTTTGTATTTATAATACTAGTAGAATCTACTTGTGCAGTTGTTGTGGTTATTTACTAAAAGTCTTTGTAATCTGTCAGCAATTAATCGGTGTTAATGACAAAGAGGTACAAGATTAATCGATCTCTGTAATGATGTCGGTGTACAACAATACATTAACTTATCAGCGTTATAAGGTGCTATGTAGCGGCTTCTACTAAGTCAAAAGCAGTGAATTGTGTTTATAAGTTCTACTATCAGGTCGACGTTTAAATAATACAAAATAATTATTAACCTTGACTTTCCTTATTTCGTAATAAGAATGACTAAGCTGTGGAATGAATTGGATAAGTGTTTCTTCTTTGATGGTTACAATCTTGAAATCTGCAAGTCGAAACTGAATTACTTTCTAGGGAAGCGTGCTCCATCGTAGACTACATTGTCGTTTAACATCAGGCAAAATCGCGGTCAAGTGTTATTATTAAGTGTTAAAATTTTAAAAAACCTCTTTGTTACTAAACAAAACTCGGATGTTCAATGTCTCTATTTCCTTTGGCGATGCTTCAAAATAGGTTTAGGGTAGGTATAGATTATTATTTAAGACCCTGCATTTTTCTACGCTTCAATAGGTAAAAGCGAAGGAGAGATAATTAATTATGTAAATAACATAAAATGATCCAACAACAAATTTTTAGAATAATACATTGACTTATGGATAAGTAGCACAGACCTTCTAAAATCAGATATTGCAAAGTATATAGTTCACGCTCGTTCCATTAGCTGCCATCTACTATTCTAGAAGGTCACTGCTCTTATAACTCTTTTGACATCAGTGACATATCTATAAAAGGTCAGGTCTGACCTTAAACCCTGAACAATCTTGGTGAACTCTCGACCACAACTCCAGCCATGAGTGGGTAAAAACTAAAATGGTACTTTATTCGTCTGTAAAATTGGATAAGTTAAATTTATATCTGTCTGATGTTTATCTTGTTTTTGGAAATTAGTCAATTAGGCGGGGTTAAATTTATTACAGGGATTTGAACTTATTTTTATTATTTGCTTCTCCTGTGGATTATTTTTTAACAGTAGCTAATAGGTTTGTCAATGTTTGTTTTTTGGATATATTCATTTGTAGTTTGTTATTTGTATTAATTCAATATTCATTGTTTCAATATTCTATATTTCAGCGGAAACTGCTGTAAAATGTTACATTGGATCTAATGACAGTATTTGATACGAGCAAGCAGAGCACTGTGGAGATGTGGAGAGTATGTCGAGTGGATCTTATGGTTACAGAAGCAGACGTCGGCCAAAAGCTAGTGAACAGACGAAAGATTCCTTTGATGATGCAATTGGGCCAGCCTGGCAAAAAAATCGAGAAAAATGGTAGAAGATAGTCCCAGTTGAAATACATAATTTACTAAAATAAATTGTATATCCTTCTTACAGATGCTAATTCAATCATCTTGGAAAATGTACGGCTTTTTTATTTTTTACTCGACTGAAGAGTTATGTTTTTCGCCCGTATCTGGTATGATTGTAAATTTCTTTATTCCCTCGTATATTCCAAACGGCTGGAAGGATTTCGACAATTAAGATAGTCATGTCGTTAGATTTGTCTCAATCACTCAAGTGTCCTAAAGTAGTATTTTGTATTACATAATGTTGTTTTTTTTGCAATCGGGTTTTTTAAATTAAAGTTATTTATTTAAGCAAAGAACCTTTTTTATTGTACGGATTTTATGAGTTTTCATTTTGATTCATTGCATAAATGAAATGCAATTACGGCTTTTGGCCTTTGCAATTCTTTTGTATTGTTTTCTCTATTTAATATAACAACGTCGTAGTTAATTATGTATACGAAACTAAACTGAAATACGAGTATTTAAGTCTATTTCGTTTTCTTTATGAACTCGGCTTAATTTAATTTTCTTTTAAAACGCGTTCGCTTCATACATTTCATTTAAATGTATTCTTTTCAGTTTTCCATAAGAGTTGTGATTAAAGTTTTAAAATGAGCCTTCACTTTTGTAGCTGCAGTTAAAAGCCGGTTACCCAACGTTTGTGTGCGGTTTCCATTTAAATGTTGCCAAAGTTGGACGTATTACGAAGTTTAGCGAACAGATGCGCTCTGCTGTTCGTGTTGGGAAAAGTTTTTAGAACCAGAAAATAATAGGATGATTAGTATAATACAGGAATAGATTTTACTAGTAGTGCCCAGAAATTTTATCAGGGAAGTACCGGTTCCTATTTTTTGTTCTGTGTGATAAACAGTATATAAGTTGTAGTGGTAGGACTCTTGTCAGAGTCCGCCTGGGGATTTGCTACACCTTTGCCAGTTGATAAAACTTCTTAGATCTCTGGGTGAGCGTAGTGCAGTGCTAGGTTATGATTTGGACTCTTCATGTTCCAATAGTTGCATGTCACTGTGCTGTTATATGGCAGGCATGTTGCTTACCATCAGGCACATATCCTGCTCGTCTCGTCTCTATTTATAAATATAAAAAAGCTGATTTACTCGCCTAGTGTCTTAATTGTAAGTGCTTGCGGAGCGTTTAGTCATGGGTTCTATACCCACTATATAAAATACTAGTAGCGCCTCATAGTTTTACCCGCATAGTTCCCTTTCCCGTCATTTTCCCGGGATAAAAAGTAGCCTTTGTGTTCTTTCAGACTATAATCTATGTTGCTAAATTCACGTAGTAACGTTTAAACGGAATGGTTTGAAATTTGAAACTCAGCATATGGTATGAAATAACACATTTTTATACACATACACATAGCTGGCCTCGTGGCTTAGTGGGTAATAACTCTGCCTGTGAAGCCGAGGGTCGTGGGTTCGATTCTCACCTAGTGCAAATGTTTGTTTTTAAATTAATTCAAATGTTTGCACTGTGTCTGGCTGTTTCTATGTACAATAAGTATGTATTTGCAACTATATTAGTATTATATCAGCTATCTGGCCGCCATTTTACAAGCCTTGCTTAGTTGGAGGTGAGAAGGAGTTGTGTGTGAATTGTCCACTGATATTTATTTTATTATAAAAAAGAAACTATACTTTTTATCACGTTAAAATAACGGATGCGTAAACTACGCGAGTAACATCGCAGAGCGCTGCTAGTTGCTATATAAAGAAAATATTGTTTCAATCAATCTCACGAAACTTCGAAGGAAATGCGTCCTCATTTGCCAAATATAAAAAAAACAACTTTTAATCTATTCACAGCTCACTTCTGTCATCGTCAAAGGCCGATACAATTATCTCTGCCAAATAAAAAAAAAAAAAATTGTTTCGTATTTTTAATTCAGTTTTGTAAGTTTTGATTGGTACGAGTTTGAGGAAATAGCCCATTAGAGAGCGTCCGGTGAAGAGGGAATAGATAAAAAAAATACTGGAAGTGGCCATACAAACGTCATGTCAATTTTTTTTTATCTAAAACCTTGATTAGCCGCCTTGAACACTGTTTTATGGGGCATCTTATGGGGTTTTGCGTCTCCGACATATTAACGTTAATTGTATTTCAATATCTATTAATACAGTATTATAAAGCACGTATTACTGATACAAGACTGGTATGAGCAGTGGGTTAAACACGTAACTAAAATAATAGTATCAACGTATAACACAAACTTGACATTGAGTCCCCAATATTCCGATAAAGTTTTATATACCATGTTCACGGGTAATAAATATTTATTGTTGTTTTGCTAAAAAAAACATAACTGAAAGGTAAAAGGTTTTGAAATGGCATTTTTACTGCCACTTTTAGCTCAGACAACAGACGCCAATTCTAATTCGTTTTGAAATAAACAAACATAAGTACTCTTATTTTCTAATACAAACATAGCTACAAAAGTTGGCAGTATTAGAGACAGAGTGAGAACGTGAAGCTTTAAATGAAAAAAATGTTTTTTTTTTAATTAATTTACTCTAATGCCTACGTCCCGCTTCGCTGGTCCGTTGCCGCTCCAACGCTACGCTACTACGCAGCCGCTGCCGGCCGACATTAAGGTCTGCTACGATTTATACGCTTTACGTATTTTATTTGTCGGGTGTGCGCGGAGTTGTATATGAGGGCGCAGAATTTAGTCGCCAACATGGTGACGCGAAAAATAATCTTAAATAGTGCGTGGAGTCACTGCACGCGTAAAAAATGATGGTTTTCACGCTCGCTCTGTCTCATTCTATTCCCTCTCCCCCGCAACAGAGCTTTTATATCCCCTACATGGTAGCATTAAACGTTTAACACAACTTTGTTGGAAGTCGCATTAGAAGTTTCAATTCAAAAACTGAGATAAATAAACACCACATCCAGTGCAGTTAATTCTTCAAATTACGATTTTCCACCCACAAGTTTAAATAGGCTTTTCCTGTCTGTTTTGTTTTGTTCCGAGTTGTTAATTGCACATAATAACTGTGTGTGTGGGTGCTTTGAACTAACTACGGTTGGTGGATTTGTCTGTATCAAAGCAATAATGTATCAGAGGATTCAGTTTAAATTTATTCCGATATCTGGCCTCAAATTTTAAGTAGGTATTTGAGGCAAGCTTATGTCACTTTTTTGTTAATTTTTATAGGTTTACTCTTGACAGCCATCTCGCCTGTGGTAAGCGACGATGCGGACTACGATGGAACGTGTTTACCTAGAAGAGACCTATTCGCATTTGAAGACACCAAGATTATAGCTATCGGGCAAAACCCACTCAGGCAATTCATTCCACAGCCTAGACGTGCTTATCACATAAGTAGAGTCAAACATTTCTTCATAACTATCTTTATAACCCCCAACACGGAGGTGCAGACCTGGAATGTGAGTAGCGGGGCAAAATGAATCCCTCTATATAATAGACTAGATGCCCGCCCCGGCTTCGCCTGTGGTATATTATATAGCACTCATCGGGATCCCGTACATATCCAACGGTGAAAGAATGACTGAAATCGGTTCACTCATTCCTAAGAATATCGATTTCAAACAAAAAACCTCTTCAGCAACCTGCTACGCCACCTGTCGGAAATTGGTCGTACCAACTCAGATTTAGAAAAAAAAATAGCAAAGGTTTATATTCAAGGCACAGATTACTAAAATTCAATGACGCAATCTTTGACACATGCTGTCATGTGTCATGTCAAAGCACGAAACGTACGAAAACTCTCAAAAGGGGAATATTTTTTCCCGATTTTGTTACATTCTTGTTTCATGCTCCGCTTCAATTAATAGTAGCATTATTTTCTATAGCCTATAGCCTTCCTCGATAAATGGACTATCCAATAGAAAAATAATCTTTCAATTCGGACTAGTACTTCCCGAGATCCTAGCGTTCAAGCAAACAAACAATCAAACAAACTCTTCAGCTTTATAATATTAGTATAGATCACCTGACCTTCTACCGCATAACTAGATCGGTTTTGGATTTGCTATTGCAGTCTCTATCATTTAAAAGAAAAGAGATAGCTATATCAAAATTTAGACATTTATAGTTAGATGGTAGACCCTCTGGTAGGTAGCAAGTCTTACGAAAATGATCTGTCTTTTTGAGAATCCCTATTTTTTAGTCATAATAACTCAAGCAAAATTTCTAATGCGTTTGCTACCACTGAAAAAAGGCACCGTGCTAATAAACACCTCCATGCAAAATTTCAGATTTATAGCATCTGTAGTATCTGAGATATCGTGATGAGTGTGACCTTTCGCTTTTTAACCGACTTCCAAAAAAGATAAGATTATCAATTCGACCACAATGTTTTTTAACATGTACCTGATTTCTCGAGCCCCCGCACCGATTTTCAAATTTCTATTTGTGTCCCGAATGGTACCACATAAATCTTATCGAAATCACTCGGGCGGTTTTTGAAATATGAACCGTAAAATAAAATATGCGTACAATTTTCTGGATGACGTAGTTGTGATTTAATAAATACGAAATACAAATACAAAAATCTTTATAGCTGTTTGTAGGTAAGATAAGATGGTTAAAAGTTAAAAGTTGTCCCATTCAAACTGGCCTCTGCGAGAGGCATGCAATATGTATACAAGTTATGAAACTCGATCTCGACAATATGAACGCTTTTTGACCTTATTGGCGCTGACTTCAAATAGATCAATGATTTTAATTTATTAATTTATTTGCCTTTGAGTGCTTATTTGTGATTTTGAAGTCGGTTTAATTTTTTGTACAACAGTAGTTTATATATCATACTAGCTGAACCCTGGCAAGCTTTGCTGTAGCACATTATGTATGGTATATGCAAAAATTAGATAAAAACAATCCTTGATGCGGATCATATATCATTGTAAAATTTCAGCTCGATCGGTGCAGAACTTTTTGAGTTTTTGAAGCGTACATAAACCAACATAACATTTTTTATACATAAAAATAGATGTAGATATGTTAAACTCATTTCATTATCACTTATCAGGAACAGCCAAAATTCTTTTGTAATTATTGGTCGTCCCGTAGAAGTCAAAGTAATCAACAGCAGCAATTTTTAATAAACCCCATGTGTATAATAATGTAATAGGTATATTAAATAATTTTAGCTTCCTCGAGAGGACAATATCATCTTGATTTATTATTTAATCTCATGGAACGACGTAATAAAAGCGATAAGACACGTTCCCGTCGAAAACATTCACGTAATTAACTTTTCATTTCAATTCAAACTTTATTACGTGCACAATAAGCGTGAAATATTATGCATTAAATATAATAACGTCATGAAGTACAAATTGTATTAATGAATAAGGAATTAAGAAAATCAGCGATCCTTCTTACTCGTAGTTGTATCGTAAGTTTGGTGAAATATTTTAGGATACAAGGTGTTAAAGTGTAGATACTTGTTCTAAAAACTCATTGTTTTAAGTTATAAGTGGGTGATATAAGTTTGACGTTGATGTGTGTCTATCTGTGTGTGTATCTGTCTGTGACACCGTAGAGCTTAAACGGATGGACCGGTTTTTTTTTTTTTTATTATTATTCAGTTATTTATTCATTCTTCTTAATTTCTAAGTTTTTTACAACAGGTATAAAAATATAAACATTATAAAAAAACTTAAAAACTAGGGTGCCGCCAGCAGCGGGGGCAGGACCCAAGCTACCGGTGGTTAGGGCTGCAGAGAGAGGAACCTCCTGACGATGCGTGCTGTGTCAAGGATGACTGCCTTCTGGATCTGGCCCTTAACCCAACCGTCTAGCGAAAGTCTCTTGAGATGTTGGTCGAGACTTTTCGCTATAAGGCCGTTTGCCGACACGACTATTGGGACTATGATCGTCGAATCAACTTCCCACATGGCGGTAACCTCATGAGCCAAGTCAAGGTACTTGCTAAGCTTCTCCTTCTCGGCTTTCACGAGGTTCTCGTCATGTGGTACGGTGATATCGACGATCACAGCCCGGCGCTCGGACCGGTCTACCATCACGATATCAGGCTTATTGGCGACAATAGTCCTGTCCGTGATGATAGAGCGGTCCCAGTAGAGCAACGCACGACCATTCTCGAGAACTGGCAGAGGTGCGTACTTATAGTACGGCACCTCGGACTCGACAAAGGCCGTGTCGAAGAGCAAGTTGCTGGTGGATGATCCTGGCTACTAGGTTATGTCTGTGCAAGTACTCGCCGTTAGCAAGATGCGAACAACCGGAAATAACATGACGAAGAGATTCGCCTGGACGGCGGCATGCCCGACAAATGTCGACCGTACCGTCCTTCATTATGTATTTCCGGTAATTGTTCGTCTTGATAACCTCGTCTGCAATTGCACAGACAAAACCCTCGGTTTCTCCGAAGAGGTCCCCGAAGCGTAGCCAGTTCACCGACGCGAGCAGATTCACATCGGGTCCCGTTAGGGCCCGATAGAATCGCCCATGCAGCTCCTTGCTCTTCCACACTTCCTTGCGATCATCAGTGCTGAGCACCGATGGTTTACGCCAGTTCTCGTTTGCCAGTGAAAGAGGCGTGAAGCTTCTGTCAACTGCCACAACATCGCGATGCATCCCGGACTCGCTGTTGCGGAAATAATCCCTGAGACTGCATACTTCGCGGTTGTGTAGGTTCTTGGCATTTAAAAAGCCTCGACCTCCCCACTTCCGCGGAATATACAGTCTCATAACAGACGAGCGCGGGTGTATTATTATTATTCACGTATTTATTTCTTTTCTTAAGACTAAGTTTTTACAATATTGATATATAAAACAACATAAAAACATTATAAAAACTTAAACCTAGTTTGCCGCCAGCAGCGGGGCAGGGCCCAAGCTACCGGTAGTTAGGGCTGCAGAGTGAGGAACCTCCTGACGATGCGCGCTGTGTCAAGGATGACCGCCTTCTGCATCTGACCCTTGATCCAACCATCTAGCGAAAGTCTCTTGAGATGTTGGTCGAGACTTTTCGCTACAAGGCCGTTTGCCGACACGACTATGGGGACTATGATCGTGGAATCAACATTCCACATGGCGGTAACCTCGTGAGCCAAGTCAAGGTACTTGCTAAGCTTGTCCTTCTCAGCTTTCACGAGGTTCTCGTCATGTGGTATGGTGATATCGACGATCACAGCCCGACGTTGAGACCGGTCTACCAGCACGATATCAGGCTTATTGGCGACAATAGTCCTGTCCGTGATGATAGAGCGGTCCCAGTAGAGCAACGCACGACCATTCTCGAGAACTGGCAGAGGTGCGTACTTATAGTACGGCACCTCGGACTCGACAAGGCCGCCGTCGTCGAGCAAGCAAGTTGCTGGTGGATGATCCTGGCTACTAGGTTATGTCTGTGCAAGTACTCGCCGTTAGCAAGATGCGAACAACCGGAAATAACATGACGAAGAGATTCGCCTGGACGGCGGCATGCCCGACAAATGTCGACCGTACCGTCCTTCATTATGTATTTCCGGTAATTGTTCGTCTTGATAACTTCATCTGCAATTGCACAGACAAAACCCTCGGTTTCTCCGAAGAGGTCCCCGAAGCGCAGCCAGTTCACCGACGCGAGCAGATTCACATCGGGTCCCGTCAAGGCCCGATAGAATCGCCCATGCAGCTCCTTGCTCTTCCACACTTCCTTGCGATCATCAGTGCTGAGCACCGATGGTTTGCGCCAGTTCTCGTTTGCCAATGAAAGAGGCGTGAGCTCCTGTCAACTGCCACAACATCGCGATGCATCCCGGACTCGCTGTTGCGGAAATAATCCCTGAGACTGCATACTTCGCGGTTGTGTAGGTTCTTGGCATTTAAAAGCCTCGACCCCCCATTTCCGCGGAATATACAGTCTCATAACAGACGAGCGCGGGTGTAGCATGCGATGAGTTGTGAGCAGTTGACGGACCTTTCTGTCCAGGGCGTCGAGCTCAGTCTGAGTCCATCTCAGTATGCCAAAGGAGTATATCAGCAGAGGCATTACCCAACCGTTGAGGCTCGCGCTTTGTTACCGCCTGACAGAAGACTTTTGAGTACTTTTGTCAGCCGGCACAAGAAGCGCTCCTTCACCGATCTCTTAATGTCATCTGCTGAAATACCCAAGAACTGTGACATACCGAGATATTTAGGTCTCGTCTTCGAGAGAGATCTGAGAGTTATAGTCTCGGAAAGTTGTAAATTCTCTGAATTTACTACTTTCCCTCGCTGTACATGCATGACCGCACACTTGTCACACCGAACTCCATCTTGATGGCGTTACTAAAACCTCCGTGGTTTTAATAGCTCCAACAAGTCTTGGCGTTTCGGTGCAAAAAGTTTGAGGTCGTCCATGTACAACAAATGAGATATAACCTCACCTCCTCTACGAAGACGATAGCCTAACTCTGAATCCTTCAGCAGAGTGCTGAGAGGATTCAGACTTAGGCAGAACCATAGGGGACTTAGACTGTCACCCTGAAAAATGCCTCTTTCAATCCTAATCAAGTCCTCCGAAACAAAAGAGCTATCTACGCTACCTGGTTGACGAAGGACTGTGACCCACTGTCCCATGCATTTGCTTAGAAAAGATTTTAGAGTTGGATTTATTTTGTACAACTCTTAAACCCTTTCTAGCCATGAATGGGGCACCGCATCATAGGCCTTCTTATAGTCAATCCAAGCAGCGGAGAGGGCTCCCTTGTTTCGTTTGACTTGTTGGCAAATGGTCGTGTCAATGAGGAGCAGCTCCTTAGTACCACGGGACCCAATCTTACATCCATTCTGAGAGGAGGCCAAAACGTTATTCGCGACAATATGCGCATTAATTTTTGCTCTCAGAATGGATGTAAGCAGCTTGTAGATGGTAGGTAAGCACGTAATGGGTCTGTAGTTCTTCGGTTCCGTGGTACTACCAGACTTATGGAGCAGGAAGGTGACTCCGGTGGTCAAGAAACTGGGAAGAGAACCCGTATCCAGGGCTTCTTGGAATTGTGTTGCCAAACGCTCATGTGAGCACCGAAACCACTTTATCCAGAAGTTGTGCAATCCGTCCGGTCCAGGACTTTTCCAGTTCTGAGCCGTCCGGATAGCACAACTAACGTCTATGGAGTCGATCGTAATAGACTCCATGGGTTCGATAAGCTCACATGCACGTTCGATAACACGCATCCAAGCTCCCTCCGTGTGCTCGACAGGCACCGACCAGATGCTGCGCCAGAAACTTTTCATGGCGCTGACATCCGGTACCTGCGTATCGTTCACACGTGGACTAGTAGTTCCCTCCCAGCTTCGGTACACCTTTCTTTGATCGCTCTGGAAGTCGCGATTTTGCCGATATCGATTCACACGCTCTGTAGCGGCGAATACGGTTTGCCCACGCATAAACTTTCTGCTTCAGGTAGTCAATGCGTTCCGTAACATTGGCAAGATAGTGCTGGCGACTGATACCAGTCCCAGCAAACGCCTGTGTTACGAAACGCATGACTCGGGGACGACTGTTCCCCTGACTGAAGCAGATTAGCTTTGCAATAAGAGTCCTGAATTTGCTGATACGCCGTTCTATTCGCACTTGCCATGAGGGTACATTCCCAGCGGTTCGCGTTGTACGGTCAGTGTCTGGGAACTTGACACGTGCAACGCGACACGCCGCGATAGCACCACAGTACAGAATAGAATGGGTATCAGTCAAATCTTTGCTAGTTCCCAGGTAGGGCACTAGCAAAGTATTCAGGGCCCCATCAAAGCCAAATTCCGTTTATGGGTGGGCAAACGCGGTAAGCGCGGCCTAGAGTTGGGTGTGGATCTATATCGCAAGATCACGTCTTCCAGAGCGCTCCTCAGTTGCTCTATTACCTGGTCAGATAAGCCCGTACTCGCCGAATCTCCCTCCTCGATATCGAGATCGACCGGCGCCGCAAGTGTCGCCACTGATGTTGGCACTGAAGCCAGGGTCGACGACGCGGCGGGCGGATCTCGAGTCGAAGCAGGAGCTGAGCGAGTACGTTGTTCTTCCAGGCGTAGCCGATCAAGTGCCGAGTCATCCAGCAACTTGCATCGCTGGATGGCGCGGACTTGGTCTGACAATCGTTGGGCGGAAACGGCGACGGTCGGTTCGAAGGCCTGAAACAGAAGCAGCATCCTGGCACAGTACGCAGTCAGGTGGGTTCCTCCTCTGTAGCCCTGTAATAGGCGCGCATGCAGTTCTCGTTCATTTGGCGAGTCCATCGCATGCGACGCACTACACCACCGGTAGCGAGGGCCGGGCGCGAGGCAGGTTGCCTCACAGGCCCCAAGCGTGCCGGCAGCGGCGGACGCCCACGACGTCCTGTTCTTGTGGGCGACGGGGTCCGCGTCGTGTCTGTGTCACTCGTTGAAGCACTTGTGTCGGGAGGAGTCACAAACACTTCCTCCTCCGACGACGAACTCGATGGTGACGGTGACGGAACACGAACTGGTGGTAAACGTGCGTTTGGGTCCGCTTCATGTCGTCCTCTCGACCGCGTAATCATAATTTCATTTGTATTTTCATTCCGTTTCTTGATATTTTTGCATAATATTGAATGTTTTGCGTGTTATGACATTGTCAAAATTCATCGTATTAGTTCTGTTTGAGATCAGGTTTTATTGTAATACCTTATTATTTTTTGCTGTTTTCGTTGTGTTTTCCTGTTTGTTATTTAGCAAATAAACGATAAAAACTCTAAAAAAAAGGGTGAAATTAAATAAAATTACAAAGCGATATGAAAAGAACGTCAACTCGTGACAGCGGTTTTTTTTTTTTTTATTATTATTATTCGTATTTATTTCTTTTCTTAAGCCTAAGTTTTTACAATATTGATATATAAAACAACATAAAAACATTATAAAAACTTAAACCTAGTTTGCCGCCAGCAGCGGGCAGGGCCCAAGCTACCGGTGGTTAGGGCAGAGAGAGGAACCTCCTGACGATGCGCGCTGTGTCAAGGATGACTGCCTTCTGCATCTGACCCTTGATCCAACCATCTAGCGAAAGTCTCTTGAGATGTTGGTCGAGACTTTTCGCTATAAGGCCGTTTGCCGACACGACTATGGGGACTATGATCGTGGAATCAACATTCCACATGGCGGTAACCTCGTGAGCCAAGTCAAGGTACTTGCTAAGCTTGTCCTTTTCAGCTTTCACGAGGTTCTCGTCATGTGGTATGGTGATATCGACGATCACAGCCCGACGTTGAGACCGGTCTACCAGCACGATATCAGGCTTATTGGCGACAATAGTCCTGTCCGTGATGATAGAGCGGTCCCAGTAGAGCAACGCACGACCATTCTCGAGAACTGGCAGAGGTGCGTACTTATAGTACGGCACCTCGGACTCGACAAGGCCGTGTCGAAGAGCAAGTTGCTGGTGGATGATCCTGGCTACTAGGTTATGTCTGTGCAAGTACTCGCCGTTAGCAAGATGCGAACAACCGGAAATAACATGACGAAGAGATTCGCCTGGACGGCGGCATGCCCGACAAATGTCGACCGTACCGTCCTTCATTATGTATTTCCGGTAATTGTTCGTCTTGATAACCTCGTCTGCAATTGCACAAACAAAACCCTCGGTTTCTCCGAAGAGGTCCCCGAAGCGTAGCCAGTTCACCGACGCGAGCAGATTCACATCGGGTCCCGTTGGGGCCCGATAGAATCGCCCGTGCAGCTCCTTGCTCTTCCACACTTCCTTGCGATCATCAGTGCTGAGCACCGATGGTTTACGCCAGTTCTCGTTTGCCAGTGAAAGAGGCGTGAAGCTTCTGTCAACTGCCACAACATCGCGATGCATCCCGGACTCGCTGTTGCGGAAATAATCCCTGAGACTGCATACTTCGCGGTTGTGTAGGTTCTTGGCATTTAAAAGCCTCGACCTCCCACTTCCGCGGAATATACAGTCTCATAACAGACGAGCGCGGGTGTAGCATGCGATGAGTTGTGAGCAGTTGACGGACCTTCCTGTCCAGGGCGTCGAGCTCAGTCTGAGTCCACCTCAGTATGCCAAAGGAGTATATCAGCAGAGGCATTACCCAACCGTTGAAGGCTCGCGCTTTGTTACCGCCTGACAGAAGACTTTTAAGTACTTTTGTCAGCCGGCAAAAGAAGCGCTCCTTCACCGATTTCTTAATGTCATCTGCTGATATACCCAATGACTGTGACATACCGAGATATTTAGGTCTCGTCTTCGGAGAGATCTGAGAGTTATAGTCTCGGAAAGTTGTAAATTCTCTGAATTTACTACTTTCTTGCTGTACATGCATGACCGCATTTTGTCTCACACCGAACTCCATCTTGATGGCGTTACTAAAACCTCCGTGGTTTTAATAGCTCCAACAAGTCTTGGCGTTTCGGTGCAAAAGTTTGAGGTCGTCCATGTACAACAAATGAGATATAACCTCACCTCCTCTACGAAGACGATAACCTAACTCTGAATCCTTCAGCAGAGTGCTGAGAGGATTCAGACTTAGGCAGAACCATAGGGGACTTAGACTGTCACCCTGAAAATGCCTCTTTCAATCCTTATCAAGTCCTCCGAAACAAAAGAGCTGTCTACGCTACCTGGTTGACGAAGGACTGTGACCCACTGTCCCATGCATTTGCTTAGAAAAGATTTCAGAGTTGGATTTATTTTGTACAACTCTAAAACCCTTTCTAGCCATGAATGGGGCACCGCATCATAGGCCTTCTTATAGTCAATCCAAGCAGCGGAGAGGGCTCCTTTGTTTCGTTTGACTTGTTGGCAAATGGTCGTGTCAATGAGGAGCAGCTCCTTAGTACCACGGGACCCAATCTTACACCCATTCTGAGAGGAGGCCAAAACGTTATTTGCGACTATATGCGCGTTAATTTTGCTCTCAGAATGGATGTAAGCAGCTTATAGGTGGTGGGTAAGCACGTAATGGGTCTGTAGTTCTTCGGTTCCGTGGTACTACCAGACTTATGGAGCAGGAAGGTGACTCCGGTGGTCATGGAACTGGGAAGAGAACCCGCCTCGAGGGCTTCTTGGAATTGTGTTGCCAAACGCTCATGTGAGCATCGAAACCACTTTATCCAGAAGTTGTGCAATCCGTCCGGCCCAGGACATTTCCAGTTCTGAGCCGTCCGGATAGCACAATTAACGTCTACGGAGTCTATCGTAATAGACTCCATGGCATCGATAGACTCACACGCGCGTTCGACAACACGCATCCAAGTTCCCTCCGTGTGCTCGACAGGCACCGACCAGATGCTGCGCCAGAAGTTTATCATAGCGCTAGCATCCGGTAGCTGCCCATCGCTCACACTTTGACTATTCTCTTCCCAGTTTCGGTATACCTTCCTTTGATCACTCTGGAAGTCGCGATTTTCTCTGTATCGTTTCACACGCTCTCTGTAGCGGCGAATACGGTTTGCCCACGCATAAACTTTCTGCTTCAGATAGTCAATACGTTCCGCAACATTGGCAAGATAGTGCTGAGGACTGGTACCAGTCCCAGCAAATGCCTGTGCTACGAAACGCATGACTCGGGGACGACTGTTCCCCTGGCTGAAGCAGATTAGCTTTGCAATAAGAGTCCTGAATATACTGATACGCCGTTCTATTTCGCACCCGCCAAGCGGGTACACTTCCGGTGGTTCGCGTTGCGCGGTCAGTGTCTGGAAACTTGACACGTGCAACGCGACACGCCGCGATAGCACCGCAGTACAGAATAGAATGGGTATCAGTCAAATCTTTGCTAGTTCCCAGGTAGGGCACTAGCAAAGTATTCAGGGCTCCCATCAAAGCCAAATTTCGTTTATGGGTGGGCAAACGCGGTAAGCGTGGCCTAGAGTTTGGTGTGAGTCGATATTGGAAGATCGCGTCTTCCAAAGTGCTCCTCATTTGCTCTCTTACCTGGTCAGATAAGCTATTACTCGCCAAATCTCCTCCTCGATATCGGGGTCAACCTGCGCCGCAAGTGTCGCCGCTGTCATTGGCACTGAAGCCAGTGTCAGCGTCGACGACGCGGCGGGCGGATCCCGGGTCGAGATAGAAACTGGGCGAGCACGCTCCTCCTCCAGGCGTAGCTGATCAAGTGTCGAGTCATCCAGCAGCTTGCAGCGCCTGATGGCTCGAACTTGGTCAGACAATCGTTGAGCGGAAACGGCGACGGTCGGTTCGAAGGTCTGAAACAGAGACAGCATCCTGGCACAATACGCGGTCAGGTTAGTTCCTCCTCTGTTGCCCTGTAATAGGCGCGCATGCAGTTCTCATTCATGGTTTGAGACCATCGCATGCGACGCACTACACCACCGGTAGCGAGGCCGGGCGTGAGACAGATTGCCTCTCAGGCCCCAAGCGTGCCGGCAGCGGGGGACGGCCACGTCGCCCTGGTCTTGTAGGCGGTGTCGTCCCGGGCTCGCTCGCGTCGCTGGTCTCGCGGGTGGTATGGAACTCATCCGACGAGATACTCGGAGACGACGACGAACGGGCGGAAGGTGGTGGGCGTGCGTGTCGTGACGCTGTAGCTCGTTTCTTCGACCGTGTTATCATTTACCTGTATTATTAGTTGTTTATCCAAATAATTTTATTTCTATTAGTTTTCTTTGACAGACATCTGTCATGTCGTACATGTTGATAAATATTGTATTTTTCCATCTTTTGAGGTATTATTGCGCCAAAATTATGTTGAATTCTTGATTTTTGAATATTGCTTGTATATTTCTGTATAAATTTGTAATAAAATGTGAAAAAAATACATTTAAATAATTTACGGTAAAAAAAAGACGGGCTTTCGTGTTGACAGCTGATGACTTATTATTATTATTATTATTATTATTTATTCGAACCGATTCGAAAGTTTGTTCCACGGTATTTACAGCGACAAGTGGACACGGTACTAAGTGAAGCTGTAATAACTTTTTTTACGTTTTAGTCTTTCAGACAAAAACGATAATGTCTTAGCTTTTATTATTAGATTTTTAAATTACTTTATTACAAGTATCTATGTATGTTAGTGTTACGGTTCTATATGTAGCATGTAATAAGTAAACGGTATTTTCTTGTATCTTGAGACCCGAGTGCATAAAAACAAATATATTCTGTGTACGATTGGAAAAGTCACACAAGTATTAAATTTTAATACTTGAGTAATGTTGTTTTTATGCACTCGGGTCTCAAGATACAAGAGCTATGTCCTTAGTTTGCGGCCCACTGATTATACTTGTAACCACACAGACCGTATAAGCATTGTAATGTTGAACTTGAAAATCTACTTATGTATGTGTTTTGTTAGTATGTGTGTTATTAAAAAAAATCATTTCATTTCAACCCATAGCCTCCAACTCCGCGGGCTTATACGCACTACCTACCACCTTAAGTCATGAGGCCAGTGAATTGCAAAAAGACAGCTCAATTTTATTTATATGAATCATACCTTTTCATATCAAACTTTCATTCCAATCTCCAAGGTCCAATATCAGAGACAGCGTTCGTAGCAGCCTAGCAACAAAAACTGGGGTTAGCCTTCAGACGGTTGTATTTTATAGCCTAATTTAGGCACAAAAAAATGAATTGCGTTTCCCAGGCCTTGTTTCAGCTCGTAATAAATGTTACTATTCAAATGAATCGGGCAAAAACTTGCCGATTCATTCTTGGTGCTATGAAATTTATAAAAAAATTGTTGATCTATTTTTAAAACGTACGTTTAGTCATGGACGGATAAAAAAGTCGGACGTAGTTTCGCTAAAACAAAAACTGTGTCACTAGAGTCGGCCACATTTGCACGTGTGCGTTGTCAGGTTGTCACTGATAGGCTGACACGCAGACATACGTAAATGACATGTCCAAGTAGCGCGTGTAATGACTCACTGATGTGTGCGTGTCAGCCGGTATGTGACAACACACACGTGCATATTATATGGCCGACTCGAAAGACACAGTTGAAAAATAAATCAAAATCAGTTTTTTTTTGTAATAAACAAAATACGATAGTTAAGCTTTTTCGTGCACTACAACAATTCACACACAACACCACCTGACCCCAAACTAAGTAAAGCTTGAATATGGCGGCCAGATAGCTGACATAATACTTATATAGTTGTAAATACATACTTATTATAAATAAAAACACCAAGACACAGTGCAAATATTTGAATTCATCACACAAATACTTGCACTGGTTGGGAATCGAACCCACGACCCTCGGCTTCGCAGGCAGAGTTACTACCCACTAAGTCACGAGGCCAGTCAAAGTTTAAGGATAGTACCTAGTATCAAGGTGTGACTTTTATTTTATTTTTTAATGTTCTTGATATTGTCGGGTTAGGTTAATGCCTAACCTCTGTATTTCAAATGGTAATTATTCAAATATTTCAGTTAGTCAGGAATATTTGAGTCTGTTGTAATTTTTTTTTTGATTTAAGAGAGTATATTATATTTTACGATACGACGCGTTCGCCGTTACGTCAAACCGAGACCCTTACGTTATCTAGTCCATATCTTAGTATATATTGTAAATAAAGTAGTAAGCTTAGATTAATACTTCTTGCGCTGAATATAAATATTATCTATTCAACCTATGGTAATTGGTTTTCTTTGAACGAAAGTTAAAGAGAAGAAGTATTAGCTTCTTTCGAGCGTACAAAAACATTTTTTTCAAGTACCCAATATCGAACCTAATAATAAATAAATGTCGGTGGACAATTCACACACAACACCATCTGACCCCAAACTAAGCAAAGCTTATACTATGGCGGCCAGATAGCTGATATAATACTTATACAATTTTAAAATACATACTTATACATAGAAAACACCCAGGCGCAGTACAAATATTTGAATTCATCACACAAACATTTATAATATCTAAGTACTTAGTACATATTGTCATCACATGTTTCAAATTCAATCACATCAATGTAATGGTTATTTTTGTCTTAAATTTCTAATTAAACTCGTTAACAAATATCATATCGAGCTATTAGCGAAATAGACCTCTTGTTTTATGAAATTCGAAAAACTGCCCGTAAATTATTTTGCTGGGCTCCCGGTTTAATATCTTTGGTCATTTGGAGGATCCTAGATTTATTTTAGCGCTTATAAATAGGGTTGTTGGGTGAAATACGAGGGTTGGCAGATCCATGTTTTATTAACTAGCCCGTTTTGAATATGGTTTATTTTTTTATAAACTGATACATGAGAAGAGTCTTCACGTGCGTGCTGTATTAGCATTTTTAGTCTTCCTGCAATATTCCACTAATATTATAAACGCGGAAGTTGGGATGTTTGAATGTTTGTTGCTCAACCACATAAGAATAGCTGAACAGATCGGGTAAAAATTTTAATTTTACAAAGCCTTGAATCATACTAGTAACGATTTGCCCTTTAGACAAACACAGTCATGTTTTCACATTACTGCTTGGCGGTAGAATAACTAGAAAGAATAAATATTGGTGTGTTTTTATATATTTATATACATACTAGATGTCCGCCCCGGCTTCGCCCGTGGTACATTGTATAGCACTCATCGGGATCCCGTACATATCCAACGGTGAAAGAATGACTGAAATCGGATCAAGTCATTCCTGATAATATCGCTTTCAAACAAAAAACCTCTTCAGCTACCTGCTACGGCACCTGTCGGAAATTGGTCGTACCAACTCAGATTTAGAAACAAATTTGGTTAGCAAAGGTTTATATTCACTGACGCAATCTTGGACATTGGCGAAATTACGGTGACATTACCGAATGGAAGCCAATAGAAAAAACTAAAGTTGAAGTTGACGTAATCTTAGACACATGCTGTCATGTCAAATCACGCTACGAAAATTCTCAAAAAGGAATATTTTTCCCCGTTTTTGTTACATTCTTGATTCATGCTCCGCTTCTATTGATAGTAGCGTTATGTTCTATAGCCTATAGCCTTCCTCGATAAATGGACTATCTAATAGAAAAATAATCTTTCAATTCGGACCAGTACTTCCCGAGACCGTAGCGTTCAAACAAACAAACTCTTCAGTTTTATAACATTAGTATAGATATTGTGTTATCTATGTATTAATGTGAAAATTGGGAAGTTTGTTACTCAATCACGTCGGAACAGCTGATCGGATCAGGATTAAATTTGAAACGCAGTCAGGTTATAGTCTGGTATAGCACGTAGGTTATTTGTGTATCGGGAAAATTACGAGAAAGAGAGCCAAGCGATTAAATCCACGGGACGCGGTTAGTAATAGACAGTTCCGTAATTTTATTAGGCAAAACTAAGGAAACGGGAACCAAACCAGCCCTTTTACCGCTTAGCTAAATTGGCTTTGGCTTTGCTATTGCTGCCTCTATAATTTCAAGCGAAAAGTAGAGAGAGAGCGAAAGCACAGCTAAGGCAGTTTTAATTATATTGATAGAGACCCTGGTCAAACCGTGGCGAAGCGCTAGTTAGTACGGTCTACAAGACCATAATATATTCCAGAAAAAATTCAACCAAATTGATTGTTTTGTCCCGGCGGCCATTTCGTTTATAGATATACATACAAATTTTAATAACAACGACAAAAAAATGCAACGTCTGCAATACAGGGCTATAGCATTATTGTAACGTAAAACTAGTTTTTAGTAAAATAATGTATTAATAGCGTTTATCAGATACACTTTGGAGAGTGTGCAACTGATCTGCATGATCATACCACCTTGCAGTTTCTTCTATCGTACTTCTCGTAACTCGAAGAAGCGGCACCGTTTCATGGTGGATATTCCAAAGACACGGACAAAGACTCTACGTTTGTGAACGTCTAGGCTGTGGAATGAGTTGCCTGAGTGGATTCCCGATAGTTTTAATCTTGGTGCCTTCAAATCGAGAGTGAATCGGTTTCTTCTAGGTAAACACGCTCCATCGTAGACCGAATCGTCGCTTAACATCAGGCGAGATGGCGGTCAAGTGTAAACCTATAAAAGTAAAAAAAAATTGCAACAAAGCAATTAATAATATCATAAAGTGTTACATACCAGTATCTACACATGTCTGTACAAAGTGAGCTGCATCACGACGTTTAGTTCAGCAAATTCAACAGAACTCGGCATCAACTTTGACCCGCCTCGTGCTAACTACATTTTGCTAACTAACCATCCGCCACATGTCTTGATCGTCTCGTCAATCTTTATTTAAAAAAACTTAACCTCATTAAACTGTGATCTAGATAACCATTCTTCATAGTTAGTTTCAATGAAGAAGTCAGTGTCGTTATTACATCGAAGGCATTCGTATCTAAGTTGGATAGGTTTACAGATTTCTAAATTTAGAAATCTGTGGATAGGTTGTAGATCCTGTGATGTGAGTTCCGTTCATACATCGAGCGCATTCTAGAGATTGCGTATAGGTTCGATTTTTAAAAAAAAAAGAAGCGACGAGACGAGCATGACATGTGGTAAGCAACATGCCTGCCACATAACAGGACAGTGACACGCAGCTATTGGAACATGAAGAGTCCAAATTATTACCTAGCACTGCACTGCGCTCATCACCCAGGGATCTGAGATGTTATAGATGTTATATCTCTAAGCCCTGTAATTTATCTGGAAACATTGCCCTTTTAACCGGAACACAGTAATGTTTTCACATTACTGTTTGGCGATAGAATAACTGGCAAAAGTGTGGTACTTCCCCAGGCGGACTCTGGTAGGAGTCCTACTACTACAGATAGGCTTAAGAAATGATAATGTGAATTTAGGTAATAGTAATGCTAATGCATTTGTGGTGCTAGTTCATAAGTGTTTACTGTACTATTTCTGTTTTTGTGCCACAATAAAGAGTTATCTATTTATCTATTTAATGTTCGTTCTAATAAATTCTTGTTTCTTTTTCAAACCCTCTGTCTGCTGTCGTAAAATTATCGGAAGTTTTGATGTTTGTTTGTAAGTTGAACAACATCAAAACAAAGCTGTAAGCGAAGGACCGAGAAGAGTGGCTACAAAAGTAGGCATTTGAGAGTAAACCTGAACATAGCTTAGGTAGGCTCCTAGGAAAGCTATTACCTACAAGCACCTTTAATTTTCTCCGAATCTGTTTGCCCATTGTCTCCAAACATAATATGGCCCGATTAGCCTGCCCCTTGCCCGAATTAGGGGCTCATGACATGCGTAGGGGTAACCCTTACAATAGAACGCAGTAGTCAAAGTTATATGAATAGAAGCTTCGAGTTAATCTTAGTAGTAGTATCTAGGTATATATTATTATTACACTTGTCATACTTATATGAATGTAAACTTCTAGTAAATATTTAGACATCTTAGTTATATCTAAGTATAAAATTATTATGTTTCCAGATAACTTGACACATAGATATGTAAATCATCTTTGGTTGACGAGCGTATTGCAATGCTAGGTAACAAGTACTCTTTATGCATCTTAGATTCCTCTCGCAGCTAACAAAACAGCCTATAACTTTAAAACGGCTGGACTAATTTGATTAAAATGTTGTTTTTTTTTTAAATATAGAGTGACGAGACGATCAGGACATGTGCCTGATGGTAAGCAACATGCCTGACACATAACAGCACGGTGACACGCAGCTATTGGAACATGAAGAGTCCAAATCATTACCTAGCACTGCACTGCGCTTGTCACCCAGAGATCTAAGATCTTATAACTCTAAGGCCTGTAATATCACTGGAAACATTGCCCTTCAAACCGGAACACAGTAATGTTTGCACATTACTGCTTGGCGGTAGAATAACTGGCAAAGGTGTGGTACTTCCCCAGGCGGACTCTGCCAAGAGTCCTACCACTACACATGTAGCTAAGAACACTCATAACTACTTTTTCCTTTACCTTTCAAACAACAAGAACAAAATTAAAAATTTTGATTAACCCCCGACTACCTTAGATTTGTTATCTGTACAACATTCTACTAGTCAAGCCCTTTCATTTGACATCTTGGATTTGAAATTTGTCATAGTGCAAAGTATTCTACTAATCAAGCCCTTTCATTTGATACCCATATTGAGGTAGTAGTGAAAAATATTATATAATTCGCCATTTTTTTGGTGGCGGCCATCTTGAATTTGAAATTTGTTATAGCGTTTAGTACTCTGCTAGTCAAGCCCTTTCATTTGATACCCATATTGAGGTAGGTTGTGAAGAAATATTT
This sequence comes from Ectropis grisescens, assembly GCA_017562165.1. Classification (NCBI taxonomy): domain Eukaryota; kingdom Metazoa; phylum Arthropoda; class Insecta; order Lepidoptera; family Geometridae; genus Ectropis; species Ectropis grisescens. Next base: position 15,074,980 of record CM029792.1, on the reverse strand, counting down.
TGTCCGCCATTTTGTGGAGGCCGCCATTTTGAATCGATATTAACCAAACATAGCTAAGAACACCCGCACGGATATTAACTTTCAAATAAAAAAAACCGCATCGAAATCGGCCCATCCGTTTGAGCTCTACGGTGCCACAGACAGACACACACACAGACAGACAGACAGACATCGACGTCAAACTTATAACACCCCTTTTTTTTGTCGGGGGTTAAAAAAAACATTTAAATAGGCTGATTCGTTCAGAATCTATGATACTATAGAGATTACACACACACAGACAGATACGTAAAATTTATAAAACGCTATCATTTTTGTATCTAGAACTTATAATATGATATCATTGTGAAGAGTGTAATTAAAATGTACCTAAATGACGTAATGTCTTCAGTAATATAGCTCGGTGTAAATTACGCAACTTAAGTACTGAAATCGTTTGCAAACAAAATGTTCCGTGACGCGATTGTACCTCAGGGACGCATTTCCCTAATATGCCATACGTGGAACCTTTCCACGGCACATCTGAATATACCAACGATATGGGGAATTGAGTTTATGCAGTGTGATTTTGGAGTCGTGCAATTCTGAACCTTGTATGCCTACTGCCAAATGAAAATGAAAAATAAATGTATGAAGAAATAGCATTGTTGTTCTGATAATATATCACTATTTTAATCAATCGTGTATGTTTTAAGAATTGTTACATACCTTTATTATGTTGAAAAAAGAGAGTATTACCAAAACTAAGACCAGTTTCCTTATGCGGTAGGCCCCCTGGTGTGAACAATGTTATTAATGTACATTTCATTGTTACAGATTTGAAGATGGAGAAGTTACCAGACCTGTAATAAGAAATCACATCAAAGATGCACATTGAAGCTTTATCGACGAACCAAAAATCTATGGCAGTGAAAAAGAGAAAACGATAAATTACAAAATAACAATATTGACGAGTTATTTCTTGATGTGTGACTTGTAAAAACTACTAATGATGAATGAAATAAACATCAGGAGGAACTTCAGGAAGGCAGTCGGAGGTGGTGTTGTTGAAACCAAAATAAAAGAAGTGAGATAAAGGTAAAATGCTGAAAGTTTGTTATAGAAAATCTATAGTAATCCTTAAAAAAACATTTAAAGCCAATGACGAAAACGCCCAAATCATCGATGGTTTGAAGCCCACATCAATAAATGATATTAAAGCTTATCGGTTTTTTTATCACCAACTTTTCTAAGAATGTGAAACTGATCTGCGTAATCTAAAACCAGCTTTTTTTTTCTAATCCACTGCTCGATCTCGAGCAGCGGAATAAAAGCGAAACAAGCAACATCTTTCCATGGCTTACGTTCCAAAAACTAAAATGAAGATGTTTGATAATCTGTGCTTGAGTGTTTTTTTGCCCGATGGTTACAAATGTATCTTCCAATATAAATAGAGAGAGAGAGAAATCTTTCTTTTTTTTTAAGTTAAACATGCTCCAACGTAGACGCTTAACATCAGTCGAGATGGCGTTCTGTGATGACACATTTCAAATCCCAATATTTAGGTTAATTTTAAGTGTTCTTTAATTTTCAATTGAGTTAGCTTGTTGTTTACATCGTGACAATTGGATCCTGGAAACGTGTCGTTCCTTACATTTATTGGGCTCTTTATGCTTCTTGTTATGTTGTCATTTGACTCTGTTGATGTTTTTTTGTTGAACTTGCCATATGGATTCTGTAAACTTGTCGATCCCACATTTAGTTTGCCGGTAATGGTTATATTGTGAAGTGACTGATGCTTTTTGTTGTAAATCGTGTATTATGGATCCTGAAAAAGTATTATCGTTTGCTATATTTGATGGGCTGCCTACACCGAGCAACACGGAAGGGAGTAGGCATACACAGCGTTTCCTCTTTATCAAAGTACAAGTCCGCGTGGACCATGGAGCTTGATACTATACTGTAGCTGACAGCGGGGCTAGATTTGTGAATGGTGCTTTATTTTTATGTGTTAGTGATTTGGCTGTGTGATTATGATCGGCAATGGATCGGTACAGGTATGTTTCGTATGTAATAGTGCGGCTTTGCGCTAGTGTGCAACTTTCCCCTCCCGCAAGAAATGACAGAAAGATTTGAACAATCTTTTTTAGCCAAGGCTAAGCCCTTTTGTGCTTTCGTGGAAGATCGAGTTGCTCGATGGCTGCTTATGATTATGTTGTAAGTTGACTCTAGTAATGTTTATTATAGATCGTGCCATATGGTTCCTGAAAACGCATCGTACTCACGTTTATCGCCCCTGCATTTAGTGGGCTGCTTATGCTTATGTTGTACATTGACTCTAGTGATATTTGCTGTAGATCGCACCATATGGTTCCTGGCAACGCATCGTTTCCCCATTTATCGTCCCTGCATTTAGTGGGATGGTTATGTTGTTTGTTAACTCTGTTCATTCTTGTTATAGTTTCGTTGTATGTTGACTTTATTGATGTGTTGTAGATCGTGACATATGGTTCTTGGAAACGCGTCGTTCATACATTTATCGTGCCTGCATTTAGTGGGATGTTTACGGTTATGTTGTTTGTTAACTCTGTTGATATTTGTTATGGTTTTGTTGTAAGTAGACTCTGGTGTTGTTTTAATTGACTCTGATGATGTTTGTTGTAGATCGTGCCATATGGATCCTGAAAACGCGTCGTTCCCCGTGAACGCGACGTCGGGCGCGCCGGAGCCCGAGCACGGCGTGTTCTTCAAGCTGCGCATGTCCGTGCTGCTGCTCATCGTCATCATGGCGGTGCTCGGCAACCTGCTCGTCATCGTCAGTGTCATGAGACATAGGTAACTACGTCCTGCTTATATTATACGTGAAATTGTTTGGATGTTAAAATGGTTGTGTTGTTGTTGGTTGTGGTTTTAAGTGTTTTAAGGGCAATGTTTCCAGAGTAATTGATTTTGAGAAATAATATCTAAGATCTCTGGGTCACGAGCGCAGCGCAGTGCTAAGTTATGATTTGGACTCATGTTCCAATAGCTGCGTACAATCTAGTCTAGATGGCCATTCTTAGAAGATTTACGCCATCTAGTCTAGATGGCCATTCTTAGAAAATTCACGTGGACGACAATGAAGATTTATTGTAGCCTAGCAGCACTCTCTAGTTTCACCCACGTAATTTTCAAACGCTTGTCTACATTGCATAAAAAAGAGACATCAATCTGAATCATAAAGTAGTTTATCATAAAGTAGTGAATCATAAAGTAAATTTAACTATCATGAAAATGCTATATTTTATCACAATTCAAAATAGAACAAAAAAAATATATTGTAAAAAGCTCAGAAACATAATATTAGTTCCCAGCAAGTTACGGTCCGTTTTGTGCTAAAAAGAAAATCTGAACGTTTAACACATAAGAGTATTTTGTTGCAGAAAACTCCGCGTCATCACCAACTACTTCGTCGTGTCACTGGCGTTCGCTGATATCCTCGTCGCGATGGTCGTCATGCCGTTCAACTTCAGCGTCCAATTCAATCACAGATGGCTCTTCGGACCCACCATCTGTGACCTGTGGAACTCCTCAGACGTGTACTTCACGTCGACGTCCATACTACACCTGTGCTGTATATCGGTCGACAGATATTATGCCATTGTGAAGCCTCTAAAGTATCCCGTCAAAATGACGAAGAAGGTAAGAAAACACAACCGAAGATCGCAAAATTGACAATGACATAACTGAAAATTAAATACTTTTATTAACATAAATATTATGAAGTTAACGAAAATGTAGAACGATAAATCCACAAGCACTAAAGTAGAAGTTCAAAGTTTTGTATTCATAAATGTACAGTTAACACAGACAGACAGAAACACTTTATTATGCACACTAGTAAAATTAAAAAGTACAAAACAGAAAAGACTTAGTACTAGTGACATAAATGGCGGCCTTATCGATAATAGCGATTTCTTCCAGACAACCATTAGAGGTAGGAAAACACAAAAGTAAATATAATAAAGATCACACCCTATCTAGGGAAAAACAAAATGACAAATTAAAGTCTTCACTTAGGTTATACTAGAATATACATAAACTACGTACGAATACTATACACACATATGTGCAAAAATACATAAATATCGTATACAATAAATACACAAATACTATTATAACCATACAAAATAATAACAAAACTAATGTACAATGCACATGATCAATAACAATGAACAACACAGAAACTAATCAATCAATTTACATGTCAATTAATAAAAAAAACAACAGAAAGAGGATACAAATTGTATAAGTTTTCAAAGTATGAAACCATCAAGCCATAATATATATACATACATACATAGTATAGTATGTTTAATTTACAATTATTAACTATAAAGTAAGTGTAGGTTACTATTTTATTTCCTAAAATGATTCATACTTTTTTTCACGTAATTATGTTTATTCGTAGAATTGATTTGGATCATTGCTAGATTTTTTCCTTCGACACATTTTTTACTTTAGTTCGAAGTTTGAAAGTTAACAAGTTTCAAAACTGTTCAATAGTAAATTATACTAAAATTATTTCAGCTATCGTTATTTAAAATAAACAAAATTGAACATTTTAAGTGAACTGGAATTTTCAGTAAAGAATATTTAATGTTATGATGTTTTCTTGTAAACAAAAATACTTTTTAATGTTTTAAACGAAAGTTTGTGAGTATGTATTTATGTTACTCTTTCACGCCTAAACTAGATAATAATAACATATAACTATTATTAGGTATCCCGCGAAAATAATAGCATCGGGTATTACAAGGGTGAAACGCCAGAACGCTGGTAGTCCAAATAAAAATAACATAGAGTAACAAAAATAAATAATGAAATTCTCCAAAAGAAGTTCTCAAAAATAATAACCAATGATAAAAAAATATATCTTCCGTTGAATGGATACTTTAATAAACTAATAAAAACAACAGAAGTATCTTAACCTAAGTAGTTGAGCAATTACGGTAAAATTAGATGCAGACTGAATTTGGAGTTTCAACCTCAGGATTGTACATTTCTTACAACTATGCTACAACGGGTTTTTATTTCAAAATCCGGTGTTTAAGATTGATATCACCATTGATTTTACCGGTGAAGGAAAATAACGCGAGGAAACTGACATTTTCAAAGAATCGTTTAAGGTCACGCGACATTCTGCAAACCGCATGTGGCTAGTGTGTGCAAACTTCATGGTGGATTATGGCATTGGCTCTCTCCGTGTGAGAGAATGCCTGAGCCCCAGTAAAAACTTTTAAAGGGCTACCTATGTTGTATTTCACTTAAAATTAGATATTTAACTATTAATTTTCAGCACAACAAATCGTATTTTATTTTCGTCAAAAATCACATCGTTTGATGTTTTATGCTACAATAAATACCGCTTGTTCAATTCTCTGTGCCAAATATTTGAGTGCTCAGTGCTATTGAAATAACTCCATTTGCAATGGAATCCAAATATTACGATCTACCTGTATTATTTGCTCAATATCTATTCAATTTATTTTATCACAACTGAAATGTAAATACATCACCTTTCATTTTGGCGTACAACATTATGCAAATTCGTGGAACAAATTTTTGGAATAATGGATAACTTCGTTATTTTTTTCAGATGGCGTACGTAATGTTGGCAGCGACTTGGCTTAGCCCAATTACCATATCATACGTCCCAATATTTATGGGGTGGTACACGACCAGCGATCATTTACAGACAGTCCAATTGGATCAATGTGACTTTAAAGTGAATAAGCCATATGCCGTAATATCGAGCTCGATATCGTTCTGGATACCATGCACGATTATGATATTCACCTACCTAGCTATATTTAGAGAAGCTAATAGACAAGAGAAGGCTCTACACGCTAGAGCCGGTAACGCAATGCTAATGCATCGTCATTCTAGAGAAGTCGGCGACAAAAACGGTGCTCTTCACATCAACGCCAACACACCCACTAAAGACCGCAACATTCTCAAAATGAAACGAGAGCACAAAGCAGCCAGAACGCTCGGCATCATTATGGGTGCTTTTATTTTGTGCTGGTTACCGTTCTTCCTATTCTACGTATCAACGTCGTTGTGTGATACATGCAGCTGTCCTGAAATTGTGACAGTTATCATGTTTTGGACCGGGTATTTTAACTCAGCGTTGAACCCGATCATATACGCGTATTTCAACAGAGATTTTCGCAACGCTTTCAAGAATACGCTAGCGTGTGCTTTTTGTAGTTTTTGCAAAAGGAATGCCTCTGATTTGGACGCTCTCGAGAGGTTAGACAGACGAGGGTCAGCTCAGTTGAGAGTACCTATACCTTCGAGAAGACAGAGTGACTTGGCATCCCTTTGAGTACCGCGTAAAGCGGCCGTGTCTGCCGTATGAGAGGCCTAGTATGTCTCAACGAAAATTAACAATGGTGTCGTACTTATATTAAAAGTGACTAAACAAAAATATTAAGAAGTGACTTTTAAAGAATAAATAGTATTTAAAAAAGTAGGAGTGCTCATTTTGGTATTGTGGATACAATAAATGTAAATACAGAGCAACTAATTTTATTTCAGCAATACATTATTTTCACGCATATAAATTTACTTTATGTTCTGTAGTTTGTAAGGCATGTTTTTTGTTAGTTTATAAGTAATCGTAATATTTACTACAATGTGCAATATTGTATATAAAATTTACGTTTCTAAATATTTATTCCTATATATTTTAAACTTATAAGGTACTTTATAAATAAAAACTCTTTAGGTGTTAGTTTCCCACTAAAGTGTACGGTTGTCGTGTTGTATATATACCTCTTGGTGATTTATAATTATAACAATAATGAGTTTAAATGTAAAAGGTATACCTAGATGATATTATCATATTCTCATGTGATTAATTTCCTATGTTCCTATGTTTCTTAGTAAATATAAAATTAGGTTAAAATTGAAATTGATTACACACATAGAGATGTGAAATGGTAGTATCATTCCATGTAACATTAGTCATTAAAATGAAAATAAAGTATTTTGGTAGGTTAGATGTCAGGGCCTAAAAGTTTACATTTATAAGTATTCCTATTGAGGCCAAAGCTATGTATTATAAAGTAGATATTTAATCCAAAATCACTGTAAATTTTGAAATGTTAACAGTGGTATATTTGTGCATTGACTGTTTTGACACCACGAATTGGTTTGAAATTGATTTTAATGAGATTTTTAAACACAGTTTTAGTATTGTGTCTTAAACAAAATTCAAATCACTAAACCATCGCAGTTGTAATTGTGGTAAAATTGCGTAAAAATGAATTACCAGTATTTGCAGACGCAGCTAGGTAATTATTTGTATTCTTATTTTCCAGTATATATTTTGCAGTCAAACCTTACCAACCTTCTCTATAAATATTTGCAGGAATATGCAAACCAGTTGTCATAAAAAAAAGGTTTTTTATGACAACTTACATGTTTTTTCTGACGTTTAGATTATCCAAAATGCGCCAAACAAAACATTAATAAATTTTTCACATGAAGGCAACATAGTAAGCATTTCAAAACTTGGAGTGAAATGGATTAACAATAAACAATCATAGACAAAGAATATGTTTGAAACATTAGTTACCAAAAATAGCTTTACGTTTATGGACAGAAAAACTTTAGAAAAATAGACCTAATAAAATAGAACAATTAAAATATTCTTAGGTTTATTAATAATAATTTTTACTTGAGCAAAATAGTTTTTAAGTTCACACGAAGTGTGTAGTAATAGAAATAAAATAATAATTAAAATAGTCAAAACTTAGCGTAGGACATAATTTTAGAAAATAAATAATTTAAATTGGATAGGAAGATACGATAAAATATGGGGACAAATAACGCTTCAATAGAAAAAATACAATTTAAAAAAATAATGTTTATTATTGATGTGCTATGGTTAACTATAATAACAATTCTGTTAGATTTGGTGTGTCAGTGTTGTGTCAAAGAAATAATATAGATAATAACAAAATATTAACATTTACCAATACAACCATATTAGCACTTAGGGCTAGAAGGAGCACTTTTAAACCAATTTGATCATGGACTTGATCGGAACAAAATGGGATTAGGGTGCTTCGTTGCTGCCTTCAATGTCACTAGAAGGTGACCTGGTTTTTCTAAATTTAATCACTTTTATAGCAATAGCTAAAAAAACATTACGTTATTCTAATATGCATTTTACGGTAACTTAGTAACTAAATAATATTAAACTATTTGTCTTTTCACCAAGATATATCAGAAAAAAACAAACCTTTTTTATTTATATTTAAAAATCAGGTCATTTTTTAGTTCTATTTTCTTCTTTTATTCCTGTAATCTTACTTGTCATTGTGAACTATCACTTAAATTTCCGCGGTCTCGTATATATGTAGCGTTGAAGTATTATTGATAAACAGATAGTACATTGTATTTTGAAAACTTTTACTAAAAACTTATAACAAAATTATTATTTATTTTTAACATTCACACTTTCAGAATGTCTTACTCAATATCTGGACTGAGTAATATTCTAATGACAGATTATATATTATTCATCTTTCTAATAAACAATATTTAATATTATATTCTCTAAAAGTACTTATTTTGTTTATCAATAGTTATTCAACATCTTGCTAGTAAAAATTCAATGTGTAAAAGTACTTATTTTGTTTATCAATAGTTATTCAACATCTTGCTAGTAAAAATTCAATGTGTCTTCCTTTGAATTAAGTAATTGTGTAGGCTCAACAATGTAAAAATATAGATTACTAGGAATTAATAAACATTTTTAATAATATACTAATAATATTGTAAATGTAGCTATTTATTGATATTATTTTGTATTTAACCCAAAACTATTTTAGGGTATGAGCAGGCTGTAAATAAAAAAAAGAGTAATAATATATGGTTGTGACTTCGTTAGATATTACAACTTTAACTAACTCAACTAAATTTTATGTAATTTTTTTTGTAGATTATGCGTGATTTTCTTTATCTGATGCTATTTTACTGGTTTTGTTGATTAATTGGAGACCGTAGCTTAAATTTAGCAAAAAAGTACACATTATGACAAAATTTATTAATTTACGCTGTGACATACCGTTAAGATGCCCCAAATGATAAAAAAATCTGATAGTTTTAAAACTGTCACAACATGATTATTTATAAATAAGATCTATAATTACCACATTGTGCTGCCTTTATCTATAAATTAACCAACTACGTCTAAAATATGGTAGCTTAAAATGTTCAAAATTTTATATGAAATTGGTAATACGGTTCTTCAAGATTTTACGAAAAAAGAAATTCATGAAGAAAGAAATCATTGACTCGACTTTTTGTTTTTGGAGATATGTATTTTAACATATAAGGGATTACTTATATTATTATTTCATGTAAGTTTTCTTCTACACAAGCTTACAAAAAATGTGTGTTTGTTAAATGATACCCAATAAGTTAGAAAACGTGTGTTAGAAAGTTTGTAAGACTTTTTAAAAATTAAAACCCAAAATGCTACTATTATTTTATTACATAATTTTGTGCTCATCGTTCTATTTTATTTTCAAATCCGTCCAATATTATCGTTTGACTTTTCAAATGTTTCAAAATGTATTTCGTGATAAATTTCATAATATATAGATCAATGTCGAATTCAGTTTTTGTAAATAAATATTTTGTCATTAGCAATTGTAATGTTAAAACGTTAATACATTTTATTTACGATTATATAAAGTATTATATATATTATTATAGCTAAAATTCAGTAAGGTGGAAACTTAGACATAATATGAAAGACAGCAATATGTAATTTTAAATTTAAAAGTAACTATTGCTAAGTAGTCCTGAATAAATAAAACACTACCTTGCCTTTTGCGTCTGTATTTTATTAGCTAAATTAAAATTAAAATTGAGTGAATGAATTTTAAATAAATTTACGATTAAGTTTACTAAATTCAAACTTCACGCTCAAGTTTTGTTGTGGTTGCTAATAATTAATAATGATATTATTTTCTGTTAATTAAGATTCATTGCTTCTATGTAATTTTATAAAGGACACAATATTTATCGTCAGCTAGCCAATTTTTAGACAGACCAATATTATTTACTAATCTGAAAATTAAAACAATTTTATAATTATACCTGTTTTTGTACTTTGGCATTATTCAATGTTTGTTCGAACTTGGTTTGACAGTCTGCTACGTGTCTAGGAACAATTTAATATCTACCATTAAATTTATTTATTTTTATGTTACTTTTGTAAAAGTCCTCAATAAACTGTGATAGTTACAATATGTTACCATTTCTTGTTAAAATATATTTTGAAGTATCACAGATTTTATTTATTAATCGTGCTAAATCATATCACATACGTAATTTAATTAAATAGTGCTAATTTAATTACTACGTATTTAAATGTATAGTTTTCGTCTTATTAGGTGTTTTAATATCTTTGACGAAGACAGATTAAGGTTATGACGTCAAAATTTACTAAATTTTGCTTTGCCTACGCTTGAAATTTATTATTTAAAGTAATTATTGTTAAACTATTAGACTTTTATTATTGTCGCTTAACACCAAGTGGATAATTACTAACATTATATCTATCTACCGTAATAAAATAAGGTTTAAAATTACAACTACCTATGTGGTGTGATTAGACACCAGGTAGGTACGAAGTTCCTTCGATAAATTGAAAGGAACACAAATTTCAACAAAAATGTTAATTGTAATATTTATGGTACTATTATTTGAAAAAAGGGTGGCAACACTAGTCACGGGCCGTTTTACGCGTCATTTCCGTTATAATTTTATTCTTACGGATTTAGTCTCACATTTTTTCCATTTCGGTCACGCAGGTAAATTGCTATCTCTTCCAAGCTTGCCGTTAGGAACTTCATTCCAAAACCTTTTACATATTTGTAAATTAAGCGACAATTTTTCGATTTTGTAAAGTCAATATAATTGTAGAATTTAACGTAATAGTTATTGTTAATTAAAAGCGTAAGTCAAGCAAAATATGGAAAAATTTCGGACGTGAAAAATATTAAGATCAAGCGTGTTTTTTTTAAATAAACAGAACTGGCTAACAGTTTTTCGGGGTTACACGTAGAAAAGGATTAATTTCAAAAAGGAAAAAAAACAACATTATAAGTAAATAGAAGCCTATTCTTTGAATTAACCTAATCATGATCAAATTCATCAATTTCATCATCATTCAAAAACCTCAGGTCCTCGTCATTTCACGCTTTTTCAAAAACAGATAAAAATAAAGTTAGCAGTTACAGAAGTTTTCCTAGATTTCAATAATCCAGTTAATTACTTAAATAATTATAACTATTATTTAAAAAATGCCATTTTATAAATTCCTGTCATGTAACCCTTGTAAAACTATAATTATTGTTAATTAATTTATTACCAATTTATAATTTTGTTGATAAATTATATAATTTTGATGTAAATATTGTTTGAAGGCCAGTGATAAATGAAATTAACAATTTAATTGTATTAAATTAAGTAAGTTATTTAATTTAAATCATGATGCATGGTGAGATTTAATAACCCTTAGGTAATACCTATTATGTGCGTGTATCAATATGCTTTTGCAAAATAAACGAATGTGGTTTCGTATTTATTATGTTTTCTTATTGACCATATTTTCCCAGCAAAATTATAAAATAAATCATGGTAATACGGTTAAGGTAAACGTATTCATTGTGTTTTTATAAGAATACAATTATACAATTGTCGTAGTGGTATGACTCTTTGTGGAGTCCTCCTAGGAAAGTACCTTTGGCAGTTATTCTATGGCTAAACAGTAATGTGCAAAAATCACTGTATTTTCCGGTTTGCAGGTCAATGCTTCTAGAGAAAATATAGAGCATAGAGATAATAGTTATTTGTTATACAAGAGTGCAAAGTTGATTTTTAACCGCGTGCTCAATTTTGATGACCGAGCAAGCGAAGGAGTCTGAGTTTTTTACATATAAAAAAAAATGTATGAATTCGGCACCAAGGAGGTAGAAATAAATAGGTTGAATTATGTTTTGAATTCAAAACCTCAGTACACACGATGTTCTAAATACAAATTTACTTTAACCTCTAGAGGGTAAAAACGACTTTTGCGCCCTGATATCGAGGAGCAAAAGTACTCTTTCCGAGCTGGTGGGATGAAATAGTTATTTGTTATACAAGAGTGCAAAGTTTATTTTTAACCGCGTGCTCAATTTTGATGACCGAGCAAGCGAAGGATTCTAAAATTGAATCACGAGCGCAGCGAGTGATTCAAAATTAGAATCCTGAGCGTAGCAAGGGAATCAAAAGAACACAAGGTGAAAAATCTTTGCACTCGAGTGCAACACGTAACTTTTCATTCCACCTCAGCGAGGAAATGACTAAATGCAAATTTTTAAATGTTTTCACGCTAAGCAAATTTAAAAAAAAGTAAGTACACCAAGGAGGTTCCGAGTCTGAGTTTTTAACATATTAAAAAAACTGTATGATGCATTCGGCACCAAGGAGGTAGAAATGAATAGGTTGAATTATGTTTTGAATTCAAAACCACAGTACACACGATGTTCTAAATTCAAATTTACTTTAACCTCTAGAGGGTAAAAACGACTTTTGCGCCCTGATATCGAGGAGCAAAAGTACTCTTTCCGAGCTGGTGGGATGAAAAATATATTATATATCTCTAGGAGACAGACAGACTGACGGACAGAAACTCTTTATTATGCACACCAGAAAATTACAAACACATACATAATAAAAAAACAATAACTTAATATCTAGTGCCATAAATGGCGGCCTTATCGCTAAAAGCGATAAGCGGTGACGAGCGCAGCGAAGTACCAACATCGATGTAACCCAAAAGATTTGCCCTGAGCACCTTGAAACTGGTAATTATCTGCGTCTGTGTGTGTAACTAAAGTGGTTTACACAACACCGATCTACTTAGCCCCTAGCATCGCTAGCGGCGAGGTATGCTGTTGTGCTTCTACTTATTTCGATTGTTGACAACGAATAGTGTTAGACAAAAACGTTCGGCGTGCTTTCTACAACCGACTATAACGGAAAGAGTGAGCTCACTTTTCCCAACGGTGACATGTTTCCATGCTCCCGAAGATTTGGGAGGGGAGACATCTTTGTATTGAGATCATTCAGTACCAAGCAATGATTTGGACTCCTCATGAACTCCTCATGATTCAATAGCTGCAAGTCACTGTCCTGTTATAAACAGGCGTGTTACCATTAGGCGCATGTTCTGCTCGTCCAGTCACTTTATATCATGCAACTGCAAGAAAGAAATAATGCCAAACTACCCGTATCTAGACACACGGCAGTGTAGCAAGCCAAGTTCAAATAAACTGGCCAGAGGTTTACGCTTACTGTAACTACAAAACGTAGCCAGTTTAAGCGTCAAACGGAATTTCTGGCTTGTAATCAAATAACTCACAAAGTTTGGATATTGCAAGCTGAATTTATTGATCCGAACTTAGCGATAGTGTTAGAGAACGTGACTTTAGAATTTGTGCCATAAGGGGTTGTAATAGCTTTTTAATCGGGCTGCGCAGTGAGAGTTTTTTGAAGTGAAAACTTCTCTTGGCGTACCACATACAGATTTTCCGTGGGCTGTGAATTTAGTTCAAGCGTCACGTTTGTAAATGAAAGAAATGTTTGGGTAAACTCGGATGATCTAGACGGGCATGGTCATTGCGACGGCGACGCCTTCTGATTTCTGAAGTGAGCTATCAAATTCTGCGTATTTAGTTTTGACTTCTATCGACAGCCCCTATGACTTTTTTTTAATTGATTTACCATTTTTTTTATTAATTTACGGGTAACTCACATTTGATATGGTCGATCCAGTCCGACTTAAGTTTCTAACGCATACGAAGACCTGTATAACTTGGTTGTGCCAAACGAGCAACGGTCACGCGCGTGCACTCTCCTTGTAAAAGGTAGCCGAATGTGATTGGAACTTAAGTCATTCTGGACAGATCAGTCAGAAAAACACGTCAGTTTTCAGGATTATGTTCAGCAGTGGAACTATTTAGGCTGATGTTGATGCTACTATTATATTATTGGCGGTATAAAACGGAACTAAGTATATGAGTTGCAACAAACCCGTATACAAAATTGATAGGTTATTTGCACCACCAGGAAACCTACGTAGAAAGATAGAAGGGTATAAAATAAAAAGATTCAGCACTATGCCGTCAAATTTTTAAGCTGAGTGCAGGTAAAAAGAGAAGGTTACAACCCTCGATCTTTTCTTCTTGTCGCATTGATTTTTGTACGGCGTTGTGGAATACCGGATTAGAAGACGTATGGAATCGTATAAATATTATATTGAAATAAATATTTTTGAGGAATATTGCTGTTCTATAATATTGTATACTTGGAATAATTGGTCAGTGGTATTAACGTTCATAGGTTGAACTTGACTTTGAAGATGTTTACGTCCTCGGTGGCTACGTTTCAACTTGTTTTATGCCCTATTGATGAAGTTTAACGTTTCATCTCATACCCACAGACATTCGAAAATAGACACCGTGAGACGATTCAACATTGTTTGTAATGTGGCTTTTATAGAACGAACTAAAATACAGTCTATCCCATGCGCAATAACCACTACTAACTCCACTGACCCAGAACGTGGATGTTTTTGGAACTCCAATAATTTGGTTAAATCTTGTGTTCTTCAAAGGATTGGGTCACAATAGCTCTTGATAGACACTATCAAGAGCTAGATATATAGCAAGATATAGAGGCAGGAAAATGAAGCATTTGTTCAAGTTTGCCACTGAAGCTGTGCCATACCACGCGCGTCGTCGCCTCCGCACATTTATCGTCTTGACTACACGGTGAGGCACAGCTCACATCTCCGCTTTCATGGCGCCAAACAAATATACATCTTCGCTTAGTGGTCTACACTGGAACTGAGCGATGACGAGATGTGTGAATAACTAGTTTTTATTGGTTTAAAAAAAAACATCTCAACTCCGTCTTCTCGTGACCATGGCGCTTGTAACGCTTTCTTTTAGTAGTGGTAGGACTCCTAGCAGAGTCCGCCTGGGGATGTACCACACCTTTGCCAGTTATTCTACCGCCAAAGTTCTATATATTCTACGGTTTGAAGGGCAACGTTTCCAGAGAAATTACTGGGCTTAGAGATATAACATCTTAGATGTCTGGGTGACGAGTGCAGTGCAGTGCTAGGTAATGATTTGGCCTCTTTATGTTCCAATAGCTGCGTGTCAACGTGCTGTTATGTGGCAGGCATGTTGCTTACCATCAGGCACATGTCCTGCTCGTCTCGTCACTACTTATTTAAAAAAAAAAATAACGCTGACGAAACGTTGGGTATATGAAACAATTAATTATAATATTATCGTGATTAAGCCTCATACATTATAAACATTATCTCAACTCCGCTCACACATCTACGCTTTGGTGGAGTCTAAGCCTTAATATTACTTCATAGTTTCTTCGGGCAGTCATATAAGTCTGTGGTTCCGTTGTCGAAGGTTTACTGCAATTTTATGTCTGTTCTTTATGTTTTGTTTGTTCCAATGCATTCAGCTGCCAACTGATAGTTACTGAATGAACAACGGGAGATGTTTCGACCAGAGGCCGTACTATGAGCTTATGTTGCGGTATCTCGACACAATTTAAGTGCCGGATTGTGTGCACTGCGACTGTGAACTCTATCCCTCGCTGATAAGATTTTCGGTAGCAGTAAATGAAATGCTGAATGTCAACTGTTTTGCAACAGTATCGCTACAAAAGTTCGTGTAGTATCTATGGAGCTATGAATTGTTACGTTGTTAAGTCTCCAGTTTTATAGCCGAAAATGACAAATGTGTTTGTATAGAGATTGCAATAGTGACCAAACGACATATTTATAGCTAACATATAGAAATCATTATATTGTCTCAAATCCAAACTTTCGTATCTTTACTAATATTATAAAGCTGAAGAGTTTGTTTGTTTGAACGCTAGGATCTCGGGAACTACAAGTCCGAATTGACTGAAGACTTTTTTCAATTCGATATTTCATTTATTGACGAAGGGTATAAGTTATACATTACGCTAGTATTAAAAGGAGTGGAACAAGAATGAATAATGTAACAAAAACTTTTTTTTTTGGGATTTCGTACCGTGCGTTGACGTGACAGCATATATGTCTAAGATTGCGTTATTATAATGTAAATCTTTTCTAAAAATGAGTTGGTACGATCATTTTTCTAAAGATGGCGTAGTAGGTAACTGAAGAGGTATTTGTTTGAATGCGATATTCTCAGGAATTACTGAACCGATTTCAAAAATTCGATATGTTCGGGATCCCTGAGTGCTATAGGCTAAATACGTACCTACTACGGGTGAAGCCGGGCGTCGAAATCATACTTAGGTATACGCATTTCGCACATGACTTCGAAAAACAGTGGTGCGCGTGGGCTATAACACGGGGAGTCCAGATCGGCAGTCGCCGTTCTTCCGACTAGACCAGCCGTAATTTAAAAAAGTCCTCATCGTGTCAAAATTCGTTTTTACTTGAATAAAACTAGAAAAAACAGCAACAAACATTCGATAATCCTTTGTAAAAAAAAGTAAACCAAAATTTGTTTCATCGCGCATAAAAAGATAAAAAACGTAAAATGTACGCCAAACTATTCCATATAACGTACAGAATACGACCTACAAACGTGTAATATTCTAAAACTGGGCGGCTCGAGAGCTTAGCTTTCACAATCACTCGGGCGCGGCCCGATTGCCGTATTTGCAGATCACTAGACAGTCGATGTCAGAGGGAGCGGGGGATACGTAGCCGTGGCTATGCAGACACAGAGCAAACGCAAACAGTAGACTAACTACAAATGACGATTTTGAAGTGAAAATCTCTTTATTTGCGTTGAGCATTTTTTGGTTCTGAAAATTGTATGTATTCGCTTCACCTACATGTTGTTTTTTTTGCTGTGTACCCTTTTGTTTTGGTATGTCAGTAAAGATAATTTTTGACGTGACAACTGATAAATCGATGAACGCCGGCTGCATGCACGAAAAAGCGTCCCGTTATGTCCCATTACGCTCATTGTACGCTTGCGCCGCATCTATCAATGTTTTGTTATGACGTTGTCACGTTAAACTATCGTCCGTAAACCAACTAACTTTACAGACAACCAATTTTATTATCTGGCTATCTATAATTTAGCTACGTAGCGTTTGAGCGACGGCGGAGCAACGGAGTGACACGTGACTTTTTTGTCTCTGTGAACTTTTGGATGCTTGGGGAATACACTTTTTAATACACTAAATGGTGTATTATTAGGGAATACACCTTATATAAGGGAGTCTTATTCTACATACGTGACTGCGGTGAGTACATGGAATGTACTCAAGTATGCGTCAAATATTTTTCATTTAAGTATAATAGGTAGGTCCAGGTTATTAAGATACCAAAAGCAAGCAAAATTCCAGCAAAAAGATGTCTTAGGTTCGCGTGACACTTCTATGCTAGCTCAGAATTTAGTAGGCAGTAGCGTCAATCTGAGGTTAACTGCTGTACTTACTTAATAACTAACATTTTGTTGAGGCAACCATTATTAGTTTCAAATTTGTCATAGGATTTTACTAGTCAAGCCATTTGACAGCCATATTGAGAGATTTGTGAACAAAAATCCGCTATTTTGTATCGGCGGCCATCTTAATTCAATTAGCTAAACAAACACTCCCGATTATATTATTACATTTATATATTTATTTATTTATATTACATTCCAAAATAATAAATTGTCTGCAAAGGATTTTACAAAACAGCCCATTTTATATCCCCATTGCAAGAACTCAAGACCGCAAGTGCTGGTTGCACTTGGCTAGCGTTGCGGTCTTATCGAACCTATAGACCTATAGGTTTATTGAACAGATCCAATAAAAAAAAGAAGCGTGGCACTCGGAGACTGCCGCGATAAGGCTATTGCATGTTGCATGCATTTTTATCAACATAAGCAATAGGGATGTTAACAATTTTTCGGAATTGCTTTTATTTTGAAGAGTGACATTTGTTTACCATAAAAAATATCACGGGAAATTCGTTAAGTTGGCAACACTGCTAAGAGCATTTAGTCTGTAAAGCTAATACAAATAAGATTCAAAGTCGAATGACCGAGTGGGGAGGACGGCGTTACGGTCTTCCATCCCTCTTTCTTGTGAACATAAGAAAGAGATGCACGATCACTAAAATTCGGTCCCCATGCCCGCGTTAAAAGCTATGCAATAGCTTAAAACATATTTTGGGGATATACATGTACACATTTTTTTTTTACTTGTGACACTAGTCATTGACTAGCGTTGCAGTCTCTAGTTCTAGCAGTGGAGATATAAAGTGGGATGTTATGTGCAATCCTTTGGATACCGATGATACCATGTTGAAAACGTTAAAGATATATTATAGGATCTAAATGTTTTACAGCCGGTAGCAATGTTTTTGTTTTTAGCCTCAAAATAAAAATTTGATATGTTTTAAGTTTAACGCATGTGTGTACAATGTAGATCTGTGGTATCGTAACTCTTAAAAGGAAGAATTGTTTTTTATGTTTGGAAGGTGAATTAGTCAGGAGGTTTCTTAGCTATGTCTGATGACAACAGTAACTGTTCCAAGATTTCACGCAACTATCAATCACAAACAAATTGCATGTACTTTTTCACAATTTAATAAAGTTATTAAAACACTACTAAAACTTACGAAGAAGTCAAAATCGTATTTTTTTTATATATATAGATACTAATTTTAAGTTTTTTCTCGCATAAGTGAAATGTGATGTTTCTTGCCGATAAATAAAACTCTTTAACCAGGAAAAGGACTTGTTCAGCTTAATAATAGGTATAACACAATAAAAAATTTTTTTATCGAATAAACAGCACAAAATTTCAGAGGTTTTTAACATGTTAATTTAGTTAGCATATTCAAAATGAGTTTGAGTTTGAGAGATTGCAAACATTCAAAAAATGTTTCTTCTCGTGATCACGGCGGTTGTCACGCTGCCGAAACGTCGAGGTATTTAAACAATGAATTATTCGTGATTAAGCTCCGTAGGTACTATGTAAACATTATGTATTCAAATTGCGAAAGTTTGAAAACATTATTCAAAAATAGTTATTTGTTATACAAGAGTGCAAAGTTGATTTTTAACCACGTGCTCAATTTTGATGACCGAGCAAGCGAAGGATTCTAAAATTGAATCACGAGCGCAGCGAGTGATTCAAAATTAGAATCCTGAGCGTAGCAAGGGGAATCAAAAGAGCACAAGGTGAAAAATCTTTGCACTCGAGTGCAACACGTAACTTTTCATTCCACCTCAGCGAGGAAATAACTAAATGCAAATTTTTAAATGTTAGCAAATTAAAAAAAAAGTAAGTACACCAAGGAGGTTCCGAGTCTGAGTTTTTAACATATAAAAAAAAATGTATGATGCATTCGGCACCAAGGAGTTACAAATAAATAGGTTGAATTATGTTTTGAATTCAAAACCTCAGTATACAAGATGTTCTAAATTCAAATTTACTTTAACCTCTAGAGGGTAAAAACGACTTTTGCGCCCTGATATACTCTTTCCGAGCTGGTGGGATGAAAATGTTATTTTACTCAAAAGTTCGATCCTTATTCGGCCACGTTGTCGTTTGTTAAATAAATTGCATTACCATGGTTTGCTACGAAATTAGAAAAAAAACAGGTGCTATTCTGTAGATTTTCCTCTGTGGCGTGTTTAAACAGATTGAAGCTCGGTGAACGAGGCTGTGTTTTGCCTCCGTTTAACTATTCGCATTCACTACAGCTTCTCCACTATACCTATAGTGGAGTGAAAAATCTTGCAATAGAAATAACAAACGGTTTTATTTATCAACTAGCGACCTGGCCCGACTTTGCACGGGTACTGCGTTATTGTAGTTTATTTCAAATACAGATACAAAAATCTTTATTGCAGTCTGTAGATAATACAAGATATTACAAAATATTTCAAGTGTTGACACATACAAACTGGTCTCCAAAGGCTGGCAACATGTCTGGCAAAACAATTTGTAAATGCCTGAATTAATACAAAAAAATAATAGTCAGCTGATAAGTCTTCTTCTTTTTCATTTCTAGCTTTTGATTGGTTGTAATTCCTGACACATAGACCCAGATTATGTTTTAAATTTTAGCGCAGATCTATTTAAAAAGTACAACTGCAGTACATTATTTTGATCTACCTCGTAGGGTCAGCCGGTGTTTGCAATGTAAGCGCATAAAATGTGTTTATTTATAATATAACATCTAAAATATCAGTTTGTTTCTACTATTTTATACACGGACCTAATGTACATATAAACCTTCTTCTTGAGTCAAACTATCTATTAAAAAAACCACATCCAAATCTCATGGGTTTGAAGATTTAAACATACAGACAGCAACTCTTTCATGGAAAAACTGCTAAAGGGATTTGGATGAAGTTTGGTTTTATTTATATATTTAGGCTGGAATAACAAATAGACTATTTTTTCTATAAATTAGCTATTAATTGATTAATTGACAATTTATTCCTGGAAAATAACGGGATTAGAAACCACGCAGATGAAACCGCGGGGCGCAACTAGTATGTAAATATTGTCATTCGGAATACTGTCAGTCGTACAAGTGGTGTACGGTACGAGTATTTTGTATGGATGTGTAGAACGGAAAGAGTGAGCTCAGTCTTCCCAACTAAGTTCAGAAGTTCTATACATCTAATGGTTTATATCGACGCATATATGTCCCATGTTTGATACAGATATTTTTTTTTTTGTATATATTAGTGCCTATTTGATTTATTCAGGGTTCCACAGAAAATATTTGCTAAGCATAAGCATTCGTGCTGCTTCTTGTTATTATAAAAAAAGAAGTGTGGCACTCGGAGACTGTCGCGGTAAAGCTATTGCATGTTGCATGCATTTTTATCAACACAAACAATAGGGATGTTAACAATTTTTCGAAATTGCTTTTATTTTCAAGAGTAACATTTGTTTACCATAAAAAATATCACGGAAAAAGTTGGCAACACTGCTAAGAGAATTTAGTCTGGAAAGTTAATACAAATAAGATT
Organism: Ectropis grisescens; assembly: GCA_017562165.1. Lineage (NCBI taxonomy): Eukaryota > Metazoa > Arthropoda > Insecta > Lepidoptera > Geometridae > Ectropis > Ectropis grisescens. The sequence continues at coordinate 15,053,864 of CM029792.1, read as the reverse complement.
GAAAGTCGAATAACCGAGTCGGGAGGACGGCGTTACGGGCTTCCATCCCTCTTTCTTGTGAACATAAGAAAGAGATGCCCGATCACTAAAATTCGGTCCCCAGGCCCGCGATAAAAGTTATGCAATAGCTTAAAAATGTATTCGAACTTAAAATTGACAAAATATTTTTTTTTATTATAAACAGTGACGAGATGAGCAGGGCATGTATCTTATGTGAAGCAACATACCTGCCCATAAGAACAGCACCGTGACACGCAGCTATTGGAACATGAAGAGTCCAAATCATTACCTATCTGGGTATTGATTTGGACTTGAGATGTTTTATCTTTAAGGCCTATAATTTCACTGAAACTATAAAGTAATTAAACTATACAGTGCCTCAATATAGTAATTGAAATTTAAGAATAATGTCTACGTGTCTGATAGCCGACTCACTTTCGACGGACCCAAGAGGCCGTTCGAGTATTATTTCGATTCACTTCAGAGAGTGTGTACAGATCTGCATGATCTAACACTACCATGCTTATTTTTCTATCGGACTGTCCCTAGCTTGAAATAGCGACATTATATCGTAATTGACGTTTCACAGACTCAAACAAGGTTTGAGTCTACATTTTCAGAACATCTAAGCTGTAGAATGCGTTGTCCGAGTTGGGTTTTCCAGATGGTTCCAATCTTGGCGTCTTCTAATAGAGAGTGAATTAGATTCTTCTAAATTAGCGTTCAATAGTAGACCGTAGCGTGCGAGTTACCGTCAGGCGAGACGGCGGTCAATGGTAATCTTATGGCTGGCTCCCTTGTAAGTTGTTCTATATCCAAAATCGACATTTTACGGGAGATCATTCCAAAGATAATCATTGCATTTAAATTGTCAATACCTGAATCACTGAGATTTGCTCGGTTTAAAAACTGCGTACCTATACTTAGATATCTACAGATAAAGGGCTCCAATAGATTTTCTCGAACTTGGAAAAATAGAGGAGCCATCTGGATTCGAACCCAGATCTACTATTTCATGACCACCCATATTATAACGTCAGGCAACGATGCAAAATTTAACATTCTATTGTGACAGTTTTTCATTGCCTGAAAACGGGCATAAAATGTGTTTTTTTTTTAATGAAACCTATTTAGATCGATTTGTCGAGATACTTACGATAACTTACGTGGGAGGCATTGGTATCTTAGTCTAATCTCTATCTGCGTAAGCCTATGACAAAAACCCAGAGCCAGGATGATATATCCGAGAATGGAATTGGCTGATTCGTCTCTGCGATGAGCTAAGGGCGGGACGCGGTCATATGCAAATCTCGCGTGATTTATGAAACTTCGATCCGTAGGGATGGGACAGACAATTTAGAATTATGTATTAATCATGTTTTAAACGTAGTTCGCAATTTGAAGTGGTAGAAATTTCTAAAAGATATAAATTGTACGATATTTCTCACACAACAATAATCAGCCGCTAAAAACAAGTTTAACGAATATACGCAAAATACTAGTCGACGCTTGAAAGGCAAATGTTACCAAGCGACATGACGTTCATTTTATCCAAAAAAGTTAATTCAATATGTCACACTAATCATCAGAAATAATTTAAATTCTGTATGATTTTAAAGAGCCATGATAGTTGCGGTGTGCCTACGTTGGAACGAGTACACCTAGAAGATACCAATGGGACGTTTTAAAAATGCAAAAAGACCTGTCCAAGACATTCCAATTTCACCGTAGGTAGTAGGTTTAGGCGCCACTGTTTTATTTTGTTAGATAAATTTCACAAAAACCAACAGTGGTGCCACATTTGGCAATATTTTTAACTATATTTGACAAGTCTTTTTGCGTCTGGAAAACGCCTCATTTATTCACGATTTGAAGACAGCCAAATAATTTCAGAGAAAAAATTCTACTTAGACAACGCGTATAATGATGAATGTATATAAAATGTGTGGGTAAAAAACTGTCTATGTGGCTTAATAGGTAGTACGATTAACACTGCCTACGAAGCCGAGGGTCGTGGGTACGATTCCCACAAGTGCAAATATTTGTGTAATGAATTTAAATATGGCTTAGGATAGATTTACTTAGTTTGAGGTCAGATAATGATGTGTGTGAATTGTTCTCAAATATTTATTTATTGCCTAAAGACGAAAGTCTTTAACCAGTGCGTGTTGCCAGTAATGGCTTATGGAACTGAGACGTAGTTCTTAACTGTGGGCCTCGTAACATAGCTCAAAGTCACACAGCTAGTTATGGCGAGGGCTATGCTCGGAGTCTTTTTGCGTGACAGAACCCGTAATGAGGATATTCACAAAAGAACGAAAGTGGCCGACATAGCTCAAAGAGTAAGCAAGCTGAAGTGGCAATGGGCAGGCGACATTGCTCGCAGAACTGACAATCGATGGGGTAGAAAGGTTCTCGAGTGGCGACCTCGAACCGGAAGACGCAGTGTTAGACAGCCTCCCACTAGATGGACAGATGACTTCACAAAGGTCGCTGGAAACCGCTGGACTGTACAGGACCGTTCGTTGTGGAAAACTAGGAGGGAGGCCTATCTTCAGCAGTGGACGACATGCGGCTGATGATGATGAGGATTATTTATTTGTTATCATAAAAGAGTTATTATCCTACTGTGATCCTACTAAAATGATAAATATCAGTTTGATGTTTGCTTGTATCTGTCATCTCAAACAAGTCGGGACGTCTTAACAGATAAAATTGAAACATGACACAGTCATATTCCAGACTAGCTGAACCCGCTACTTCGTTCGCGTAAGCAGATGTTACTGACTTATAGTGTAAATTAGTTGGAAGTATCGTACGTCAAAATATTTGCATAATGTAATCATTGAAAAACCGAGTGAATTTGTTTTCCCACACAAAAAAATATTTAATTTTATCATCTTTATTTTTCTTTTTTTAAACAAAATCAAACATACTTATTAAGGTTTCATAGTATCGAACATAGCCGCAAGTGTTAAGTTTGTAGGATTTTTATAGGATACAGTACGAAAATTCTGAAGCTGATGAGCATGATCTGATTACCTACTTTTCTCTTTTTATCCGCAAGCTGTTTTCTAGCTGTTACCCGCGACTTCGCCCACGTAAAATTTTGAACGAAGCCTGTGTGGAATCAAAATGATTAAAATTTTGAGCTTTAATGATAGGTACTCAAGCAAGTTGAACCCGTAAATCTAAGCCAAGTCTTAGTGAAATGTTAATGTATAAATTTAATTGTAACACAGAAAAAAATCCAAGAACGAAAGAATCCAAATTCGGCATCAAAATCCTTTTAGCAGCAAATCTATCATCTCATCAAAAAACTTATTAGTACAATTTAGAATACCAGTAACGCCACCTAGTGATGAAAGAAAAAATACATACCACAATAGCAAAACATTGATTTAAATGGTCTTTAGTGCTTTTAGATTTAAACTGGCATTAGCGCCATCTAATGAGAATATGATGTTGCTTGTTATTTTGATTGTGAACGCAAATCACCTGTATTATCTATGCCAAAACGGGTGCATATATTTTTCATTTTTGGCTTTTACCTTACCATCACATCAAGTTCCTTACGAAAATATATTCCTTCTTATAGATTAATATGGAGTTAAACGAAAATATAGACTTAGACCCCATGTGAAATTTTAGACTGTAAACTATCTGTGTTTCGTATGCCAACCCAATTCGTTGTGCCGTTTTGACGTGATAGTTAATATTTGTTTCCTTGTTTCTGATTACAAACTACGTGTGTTTCGAATTCCTTCCAAATATGTTCAGCCGTACCAACGTTGTCCTGTAACTGTAAATATTATGAATGTCAATGTTTGAATGTTTGTTACTTAATCATGGCGGAACGTATCAAGTGATCGGGCTGAAATTTGAAATACAATTAGATTATAGTCTGGAAGAACACATAGGCTAAATATTGCCTATGTATAGTTACTTATCTATATGTCCCTATGTGTTACTTAAGCTAAGCCAAGAATATGTTTCAAATTTTAACTCGATACATTCAGCAATTCCAACGTAATTGTTATATGTAAATATTGACATATTTATATAATATTAGGAAAGGTAAAATGATGATATTACAAATTTTTTTTAAAAATAAAACCGGTCAAATGCCAGTGGGACTCGCGCGCGAAGGGTTCTGAACCATTAGCAAATAAAATGATTTTATTGTATGGGAGCCCCCTTAAACATTTATTTTATTTTAATTACTTACATTTAAAGAGAACATAAAACTTAATATTATGTGAATAGTGAAAGCGTCAACCTGTGACAGGTACGTTATTAGTATTCAGCAAGAAACGGTAAAAAAGTCAAGTTTGTTGTATGGAAATAAGCCCCTCTTAAATATTTATTTTAGTTTTAGTATTTTTTATTAAAGCGGCAATAGAAATACATCGTCTGTGAAAATTTCAACTGTCTAGCTATCACCGTTCTTGAGATACAGTCCGGTGACAGACGGAAGGATGGACGGACAGCGAAGTCAGGTACGGAACCCTAACAACGGTCTGCTTCGGTTACCGAAGCTTGTTGAACACTACCTTTAAATTTTAAACAGTATTTGAATTGAAATAATACGTTAAGTTACGGCTGGTCTAGTAAGCTACAGCTGAGTTAGTCGGGAGAACGCCGACTGTCGATCCGGAGACCCAGGGTTCAAAACCACGCACACCACTATCTTTTCTGAGTCATATTCGTAATGCCGGTAATTAAACGGTGAAGGAAAATATCGTGAGGAAACCGAAATGTACCAAGAATCTAAGTTCTAAGTCATATGTCATCCACCAACCGACACTGGGCCAGCGTGGTGGATTATAGCCTTGTCTCTCTCCTTGCGAGAGAAAGCCCCGACGTCCAGCAGTGGGAACATTTAATGGGTTGTTTATGCTGCTACTTATTATGCTGATATGTTTTCTCCAAAAGAACAAAAATTTACTTCAATGACAGGTAATTTAATTCTGTCGTTCGACTAACTAAATACAGATAAATCTAAGGTGATATTTGTTTTTTGTTGATATTTGAAAAACTACCTCCCTGTTTTCGATATATAAGATCACCTCTGAAGTATTTTCTACCAAACAAACAAAAAGAATTATCAAAATCAACTCACAATTAGCGGAGTTATCGTGTAAATAAAACCAAATAAAAAACATGCAACCCGATGGAGAACATCCTCCTTGTTTGAAGGAGGATGTTCTCATCCTCCTCCTTTTTCCACACAAAAATATATTTTTGACAATTATTTTGTCATTCAAGATGACGCGACGCGATCACGTGGCCACTTCTTGAATCTAGAATCTAGATATTCTGTGGATCGTCTGTGATACACAGAATACTTAGAAGTTAGTATGTACCGAACGCGCCGTGCGTGTCGTTATTATTTAATGTTTGTGTAATTTCCGAACCACCAAACCGATAATGTTCAAATTTTGATGGGACAATATAAAAAATGTGTTCTTTCTAACAAAAAAAGAATTAATGAAATTAAACAACGCAAACATGAGTTACAACCAAATACACATTCTGACTTTCACCCACTCCCGCAAGAAAACCGATCAGAATCTGGGGATCAAAAGTAGCCTACAGCAATCTCCTTAGTTTAATCTAAAACCATGCCAGTTTCAGCTGAATTGAATCAGTAGTTTCGGCGTGATGCGTGATTCCTATACAGAAAGACAGACAGACAGACATGAAAGAAAAAAAATGCAGATTCGCCATCAGTATCGACTATGGAGTGCTCCAAAAAAAATTTTTTCAAAATATCTTCAATGTACAGAATTCGACCCGTTACAGTTTTATTATAAGTATAGATTACTCAGAAAATAGCTGTTTACTATCTATATCTATACTAATATTATAAAGCTGAAGAGTTTGTTCATTTGTTTGTTTGTTTAAACGCTAGGATCTCGGGAAGTACTGGTCCGAATTGAAAGATTATTTTTCTATTAGATAGTCCATTTATCGAGGAAGGCTATGAGCTATAGAACACAACGCTACTATCAATAGAAGGGGGGTATGAATCTAGAATGTAACAAAAACGGGAAAAAAATATTCCTTTCTGAGAGTTTTCGTAGCATGCTTTGACATGACAGCATGTGTCATGTGTAAGATTGCGTCAACTTCAACTTCAGTTTGTTCTTTTGGGTTACATTCGGTAATGTCACCGTAATTTCGCCAATATCCAAGATTGCGGCATTGAACATAAACCTTTGCTAATCAAATTTGTTTCTAAACCTGAGTTGGTAAGACCAATTTCCGACAGGTGGCGTAGCAGGTAGTTTAAGAGTTTTTTTTGCTTAAAAGCGATATTCTTAGGAATGACTGAACCGTTGGATATGTACGGGATCCCGGTGAGTGCTATTTATGTACCACGGGCGAAACCGGGGCGGCCATCTAGTTACTTTATAAGTAAAAACAGTAAAAAAATGATTGATCGTTAGCACAGAGCACAATATCATTTTCTTAGCAAAAAGTGTGAAAAATCCGAGCTCTCACGTACACCGCCCTAGGACCGATTCTCGCTCGACAAGTGATAAATGTGCACAAGAAGACCACACGTAAGTTCCAAAAAACACATTTAAAAAACGCAGAAAAATTCTCATTTTGAGTCTTACACAGTAAAATATAAAGGTGAGAGCTTGTGAGTGTGTTATCTTTGGTAGAGCTTAGAGATTTATTCGTTATCGGAATTTATGTCGTTGGATGGTCACGTCTTTTTGTATTGATATGTAAAAGCTTGATATAGGTTCGTGTAAACAATCCATATATTTCATGAAATTGAAGTGCAGAATGAATTAATTTATTCGAATTTTATGAAAATACTTCCAATTTAAATCTACTTCAATCAAATTATTGCATTACATACAGTAATGTGCAAACATTACTGTGTTCCGGTTTGAAGGGCAAAGTTTCCAAAGAAATTACAGGGCTTAGAGATATAACATCTTAGATCTCTGGGTGACGAGCGCAGTGCAGTGCTAGATAATGATTTGGACTCTTCATGTTCCAATAGTTGCGTGTCATAGTGCTGTTATGTGGCAGGCATGTTGTTTACCATCAGGCACATGTCCTGCTTGTCTCGTCACTCTTAATTAAAAAAAAAAAAAATTATACGTTTATTCGACGCATAAAAAATTTGGTACATCCTACTATACTATCCTACTAAAGTTTGGACGTTTGTTGCTCAATCACGTCGCATAGCAATAAATAAAATCAATTGATAATGTCAACTATCACATTATATATGGATCTTGGGTCTGAAATAAAGATAATACTCGTATTATGTTATTATTATCACTAATTTGTTCATTTCCTCAGTTAATCTTCTCATATTCATTTTGTTTAAGTTTTTACACTGTTAAAATTCGAAATTAACATAAAAATATTATAAAAACCGTTGGCAGCGGGGCAGGGCCCAAACTACCGGTGCGGTGGTTATGGCTGTAGAATAAAGAACCTCCTGTGTCGAGTATGACAGCCCAGCGAGCAACACGGAAGGGAGTAGGCATACACAGCGTTTCCCCTCTGTCAAAGTACAAGTCCGCGTGGACCATAGAGTTTTTCTCAATTATCAAACTAGTCCTCAGCCACAGTATATTAACACAGTATATTAGTACTGTACTGTAGTATATTAATACTGTGGCTGAGGGCGGGACTATATTAGTGAATCGTGCTTAGTTTTTATGTGTTAGTGATTTGGGTGTGTGAGTATGATCAGCAATTGATCGGTACAGGTATGTTTTGTATTTTTTTTTTAAATACAGAGTGACGAGACGATCAGGACATGTGCCTGATGGTAAGCAACATGCCTGACGCATAACAGCACAGTGACACGCAGCTATTGGAACATGAAGAGTCCAAATCATTACCTAGCACTGCACTGCGCTCGTCACCCAGAGATCTAAGATGTTATATCTCTAAGCCCTGTAATTTCTCTGGAAACGTTGCCCTTCAAACCGGAACACAGTAATATTTGCACATTACTGCTTGGCGGTAGAATAACTGGCAAAGGTGTGGTACTTCCCTAGGCGGACTCTGCCAAGAGTCCTACTACTACAATTAGATTTTTTTTGTATGTTAATTGTATGTAATAGTGCGGCTTTGCGTAAGTGTGCAACTTTCCCCTACCGCAAGAAATGACAGTGAAATGACCCTTCCGTGCTGCGCGGAATATCGAGTAGCTCGGTGTGACAGGCGCGTGCATAATTCATTTAATATTAATACAAAAGCAAAAGCAGTACACTAAATTTTCCCAATGCTGGGATTCGGGGATTTCTCACAAGGAGAGAGTCACAATCATAATCCACCACGCTGGTCTAGTGCGTTGGTAGATAATCCATGTCCTCGAAAGATTCTAGGTACATGTCAGTTACGTCACGATGTTCTTCTTTACTGTTTTAAGTTAGTTTAAGTTATTACATGGGTTCGAAAAGCCAGGGCGCACGGGATTTGAACCCGGGGTCTCCGGATCGACAATCGCCGTTCTCCTGACTATACCACTTTTCTTATTTGTAATGTAATAAACAAATTAAGTACAATTCATACATTACTTTTTATTTAAAAATGACTGCCATTGTAACAAATTACACCCCATAAACCGCAAAATGTAGATTTCGTTAAATTATGTTCTTCGGAAAGTAATGATCGTTTGCATCGATATAAACCACTAGATGTGCTCTCCCAAACTTCAGGCGCACGGAATTATGTCAACGTTGGGAAGAGTGAGCTCACTTTTTTCGTTCTAGTCAGTTGCAGGAAGCGGTGAACGCTAGACGTTTTTACCTTTCACTATTCGTTGTCAACAACCAAAATAAGGAGAACTACAGCATGTCTTCGCCGCTAGGCTATTCTAAGAGTCAAGTAGATTAATGGTATATAAACCACTTCCACTTACCAATTTCAAGGTACGCAGGGCAAATCAAATGGTTTATATCGATGGTAGTCCGGTGATTTATAAATATAAAACATTGTAACAACGGAAGCATAAATGATGTGCTTGGCTCCCATCCAGCATCTAATGATACAACCAATGTCGCCAGATTATAAATACAACGACACTTAATAATAGCGTACAAACAAAATCTAGAAGTGGGTTCATAGTGGGTTCAATTCCAATCTAGGAATAAACTATTATCGTTCAAAAAATTAAACCGACTTCAAAACCACAAATAGGCACTCAAAAGCGAAAAATAAACTAAAATTATTATTATATATTTTATGCGCTACTCACTCGTCTATTTGAAGTCGGTCCCAGCCAAGTCTAACAGGTAGTGGATAGATAATATTTACCTGTACCTACTTACCATGTACCTACATAGTATCAATCTACTAAATGTTTGACCTGACTGGCACCGACTTCAAATAGATGAGTGAGTGGCGCCTATAATAATGATTTTAGTTTATTTTTCGCTTTTGTACCTATTTGTGGTTTTGAAATCTGTTTAATGTTTTGTACGAAAATAGTTTATTTTACCCTTTTTACTGGAAAACAAGTTTTTACTAATGCATTTACACAGTTTCGTATTATTTAACAGGTTATAACTTTTGTGAAATTTACAACTACGTCATCCAGAAAATTGTACGTAAATTTTGGTTCATAGTTCATAATATTTAAAAAACCACCCTACCGATTTCGATAAGATTTATATGGAACTTTTCGTGAAGCATACCCATCGAAACACAAAGAAATTTGAAAATCGGTATGGTCTCGAGAAATCAGGTAACATACATAAAAAAACACCGTGGTCGAATTGATAACCTCCTCTTTTTTGGAAGTCGGTCAAAACAATTGGATCTATACCAATATTATTAGGCTGAAGAGGTTTTTTTGTTTAAACTTGCTACTCTTGGGAATTACTGGACAGATTTCAAATAGTTTTTCACCGTTGGATACGTACGTGACCCCTGAGTGCACTAGGCTATATACCTACTACAGGCGAAGCCGGGACGGATCGCTAGTTCAAAATTATTTTCCTGCGATTTCTCTCTTCGTGGACTCTTCGCAGAGTCAGTCTAGGAAAGTGCCACTTTGCCAGTAATTCTACATCTAAGAAGTAATTTGCAAACAATGTTTTTAAATTTTCGCGATTTGAACACACAATGTCTATATAGTACGGGGCTTAACCATTAATAATTCATTGCTTAAATACTTCGACGTTTCAGCAGTGCTACAACCGCCGTGGTCACGAGAAGACTGAAGAAATTCCGGGTTGTCTCATTACGAAATGAAGGGATAACGATCTACCCTCATTGGTCTTAAATCGCAGGCTTACCAACACGACACTAACCGTATCACCAGGCTTCTCCGACCTCGCTCTGTGATGTGTCCATTTATCCATGACAGGATTCCACGACGCCGATAACCGAAAACCAACCTCCCAATTGAAATTACGATGTTTTTTTAGGTCCTAAGGCTTCCCGAACTACTCTTGCATAGTAATGACGTTCGGTGGAGAGAATCTTCGGGTCGCGGAGCTCGATAATGACCAGTTCCCGCATCAATGAAATGCTTGGCAATCAATTAATTATTCTTGATTAAGCCCCGTAGTATTATAAATAATGTAATTTGCAAACATCACTGTATTCCACTTTTAAAGGCAATGTTTCCAGAGAAACTAGAAGGCGTAGAGAACAACACAGTACCACGCAGCTACAGCCATGGATCTAGGGCCAAGCTGGGGCCCGTGCCCCGGGCGGCACGCCTCAGGGAGCGCCCAAATTTAGCGACTCATCAAATATTTCAAGTCACCGTCGTATCCGATCCAATATTATCATCATGGATTCTTCCTTTCTCATGTTGGGGAAGTTAGGGGGAGCTAGATACTAGAGGGGAAAAGGGAAAAGAAGTCAGGACATAGCCTGTTATGTCCCTCCTGCTCATGATGGCGTCATGAGTAGATGCACTGATCCCAACAGGCGTCATTTTTAGATTTTGCCCCGCCTAAAAAATACTGAAGATTCAGGGCTTCGCAGCTATTTGATATTGAGGAGTCAAACTCATAAATTATAGCATTCCCCTGATAGTCACCCGGAGCTATAGCTTTATTTATCTCTTATCAGACTGATTACTTTGATTTAGATTTTTCAAAAGAGTATGAGTTGATACGACACAGGGTATATCTTGTTAATTATATTTTCGAAATAGTCATTTATAAAAAAAGTTATTTAACTAGAATTTGTTCGCACTTTACCACCATCTCGCCTGATGTTAAGCAACGATGCGATCGACGATGGAGCCTTTTTACCTAGAAGAAACCGATTCACTCTCGATTTGAAAACACCGAGATTGTAACTATCGGTGAAAACCCACTCAGGCAACGCATTTCACAACCTAGACATTATTATCACAAACGTGGAGTCAAATCTCTAATTTCGTGTTTTTGGTACATCAACCATGAAAGGATGTCGCTCTTTTTTTAGAATTCCGATATTCGTAAAATATCTATAATTTTTCTCTGTTAAGTCACCTTCAGGCGTCACGCGCTAAGGCCGTTGAGTTTCGATCGCCAAACTCCAAGTAACATAAAGTAGGCCGATATCGTGAACGCAATGCGACTTCTGAGTGATTAACGACGAAACTTTACAATTTGGCGCAATTTTGAACCGACTTACACAACTAGATGCGCTCTGCTAGTCTATCTACCTTTTCTATACATATTATTTTTTTTTCTAAATTTCTATACAATTAATGTTTGTCTGTTTGTTTATAGAATCGTGAACTATGAATTTGATCATGTGATGATCGTGAGCAAAGGTTTTGTGGATGAGCCAACGATGGTTTTTGGGTTGGTACGATCAATTTTCTATATATTTTTGAAGTGAAGTCTTCTTTGGGCGCGCCTAGAACAGAATTTTCGTGGGCTGTGAATTTAAATAACCCGTCACGCTCGGGTATGATAATAGCTTTTCGGGTAAACTCGGGATGCTAGAGCGACAAACAAAATAAAGTGAACAAGCGCGTCAGAGCGAGAAAGATAATAAAGTCCCTGTGTATATTATATTTATATCTTTTTATACCGACATTAACTTCTAGGTACTTACCACATTAATGTCATTAGTTGAACTTGTCAGGATATATTAAATTTGCATTTCATATACATTGCAAAAAAGTTTTTGTTGTAATATACTCGTATTACTGTTTTATCACAGCACTTACACTACGTAAACACACAAAATGATACCTATTTGTTATCGCAGCACTTAAACATACACTTTAATAGACTGCAGGCCCGTGAACAAAATTTATGGGTCATCTGATACAGCAGGAGACCTATGTAGGATGATAGAAGGGTATAAAGTAATAAGATTGAGCACTATGCCGTCACTTGTAAGCTGTCCAACTGAGTGCAGTTGAAGAGGGGGGGTTCTAAACCTCGATCATTTCTCCTTGCCGCATAATTTTTGTACGGCATTGCGAAATAATGTATTAGAAGAGGTATTGAAACTGTATGGAACCAAAGCCGAACATAATCAAATGACCAAACTTACTCTGTAAATCGTCGGAAAATCATGATTTTTTTTTCACAAACTAACAGTAAGAATTTTAAAATTTATAATTTTATAGTTTCAATACCTCTTCTAATCTATTATTCCGCAACGCCGTACAAAAATCATGCGATAACGAGAAATAATCGAGGTTTAGAACCCCCCCTCTTCAACAGCACTCAGTTGGACAGCTTACAAGTGACGGCATAGTGCTCAATCTTATTACTTTATACCCTTCTATCATCCTACATAGGTCTCCTGCTGTATCAGATGACCCATAAATTTTGTTCACGGGCCTGCGGTCTATAAACACAACATATATATGCATTTTTAGCGAAATACGTATGAAATTAATAAATAGCAAATACTAAAAAATTTACTAGTCAAACCCTATTTCCGAACCGCGTATTTTTTTTTTAAATTTAATCTTGGCCATGGATACTAATCATTTCACCACATGTTATTCTCGTGTTTCTGTGCTTGCTAGGTATATACTAATTTTCAATTTCTAAATAATTTTATTTTCAATTATTAAAAATATTTGGTGGTCTTTAAATATAAGTATTTCTTATTTTAGTTTTCACTTCTGCCGTGCGGTCTTAAATATTTTCTCGCACACAATTTTTTTTTATATTTTTTTTTTTGTTTTGAACTAGCAAATCATGATAAATAAAGTTATTTACGCTCATAATATGAACATCTGAAGTGTGGAATACGTTGCCTAGGTGGGTAATCCCTGAGAGATATAATTTGTCTTCAATTCTAGATTACTATTTTTTTAACTTTTATAGCTTTTTTTTTACTTGACCGCCAGCTCATCTGATGTTAAACGATGATGCGGTCTACGATAGAGCGTGTTTACCTAGAAAAAACCGATTCACTCTCGATTTGAAGACACAAAGATTGTAACTATCGGGAAAAACCCTCTCAGGCAACGTATTCCACAGCCTAGACGTTCTTATCACAAAAGTAGAGTCAAATCTCTTCGTTCGTGTCTTTGGAACATCAACCAGGAAACGACGTCGCTTTTTCGAGCTATGAGCATTCCGATAGAAAAAAGGGCAAGGTGGTATTAAATCGTACAAATCAGGCGCACACTCTCTGAAGTGTATCCGATAAAAAAACCGATAAGCTAGCAACTTTCCGGCGATGTTCGAGACTTTGCAGTCTTTTTCGCACGAGAATATCCATTTCCTATGAGCCTTTTGTCACGTCTCTCGATCGATTCCAGAGCCTCCAGCTGATACGTAGCCGATCCATCCCAAAGGTGCGAGCAGTACTCCATACAGGAGCGAATCGCGTGGTCTTTAGGTATATCAGTTTCCCACGGTACGGTAAGTTCTACAATTCAATATATATGTATAATATCCGTATTGTAATATTTTGTCGCATATAATTTTTCATTCGTTTTTATTTCATGAATGTTTTATTTGGCACTTAGGCACAAATTTGTTTTTGCATTTCATTTCTTTGAGATTGTAGACTTAAAATTACACTTTCCCAAAAGAACGGCTTGTTGCTTCCCATTTGCGACAAATTTTACAATGAGTTTGTGTTCAGGTGGGATAGCTATTAAGTATTCGGGATTATGATGGGATTTGTGAGTTTGCGACTCAATGTTATAAATTACTTTTAAAATACAGTCATTACTAGTCTTTATTACTTTAATCTTGTCGGATTATTTTCATTTTGGGGCAAAATATGTAATAAATATTATTGGAGCTTTTGCAGTTCACCTTTTTAAATGAAAATAAATTTACGCGTACGTAAAACACAGAACAAGGTTTAGGTTGGACTACTTTTAAGTTATTTCAGAAACAGGAAAAAATTTAACATTAAAACAAGATGGCAGTGAATCCTTTACCGGGATTAGTTAGAAAATCGAGATTTATACTTCCAAGGTTTATACTATAATTTTTTTTTCAATTTTTCATTTTCTTTCAAACATCACTTTAAAAAAAAACGCTCGGATTTTTTTACTATTTCAGGCTAGCTTTGTGTCTGCCCCGACTGGACTATCAACGACCCTGCCTCATTTGCCACCACTTTTGCAGACCCACCTCGCGGGAGGCAGTACCCATGTATTTGGTTCTAGTGACGCGCTGGACTCCGCTGGACGTGCCGCTCGTCAGTTTCAGTTTGTTTTTTACCCGCAACGGAACGGAGACGGTATATGCATTTGGGATGAGAAGATGTTTCTGCAAACACAAACATATTGTCATTTTTAACCCCCGACCAAAAAAAGGGGTGTTATAAGTTTGACGTCGATGTCTGTCTGTCTGTCTGTCTGTCGGTCTGTCTGTCTGTCTGTCTGTGTGTGTGTCTGTCTGTGGCACCGTAGAGCTCAAACGGATGAGCCGATTTTGATGCGGTTTTTTTTATTTGAAGGTTAATATCCGTGCGGATGTTCTTAGCTATGTTTGGTTAATATCGATTCAAGATGGCCGCCTCCACAAAATGGCGGACAAAATATTTCTTAACAACCTACCTCAATATGGGTATCAAATGAAAGGGCTTGACTAGTAGAATACTATACACTATAACAAATTTCAAATCCAAGATGGCCGCCACCACAAAATGGCGGATTGCATTATTTTTTTCACTACTACCTCAATATGGGTATCAAACGAAAGGTCTTAACTAGTAGAATACTTTGCACTATGACAAATTTCAAATCCAAGATGGCCGCGACCACAAAATGGCGGATTACATTATTTTTTTCACAACTACCTCGATATGGGTATCAAATGAAGGGGCTTGACTAGTAGAATGTTGTAAAGATAACAAATCTGAGGTAGTCGGGGGGTTAGTCAAAATTTTTAATTTTGTTCTTGTACTATTTATTATCTAAAACTACCAATCCGATTTAGATACAGTTTTTAGTGATAGGTTAAGATTTGACTGGCGCATCTTTCTAGATAAGTATTACGGTAACAACTCACCAGGAGGCACTGCTGTATACATTTTTGTGCAAATCAATGTTGCCATTTTTTTCCAGAACTACTGGTACGATTTTGATGCAGTTATCAGTGATGGGTAAAGGTTTAATTGGTGCGTGTTATTATATAGATATTACAATAATGGCTTACCACCCGGGCGCAGCAGTAATCATTGTTTGTAAATCAACAGTTTTCAGTGATTTAGGTTTGATTAGTGCAGGGCCTCATATAGGTATTTCGGTGATAATTCACTAGGGGGCGCTGTAGTCAACATTGTTGGTGCAAACCACATTCGGGTGCAAACCCAACCAAGAAATAATCCAATGTTCAAAGTTTATACACCGAAAGGTACGTTAAAGATTCTAGTTCTAGCAAATTGAGAGTAGATTCTTGCTGACAAACATAAAAAAAGCGAAAAGAAACAACTAGCATCGTCTTGGGGTTAGTTGTTCCAACACTGAGGCAGGTTGTTCCGTAATCACTGTACAGGGTACCATATATTATAATCTTAATGAACAAATATCCTTACACTGAGAGGTAAGACTCATTCAATGTAAAATACTAAGCACTATCGTTTTTAAATTTCTATAGAAATATTCACAGCCTTTGCAATCTTGCAAACAAAGTGAGCACATACAAATAAACAAAATCAATAATCCTACTAAGGTAAATTTTTAAGTAACTAAGGTTACTTAAAAAAGTTACACCATCTATGCAATAAAAAGCAGAATTAAAAATTTTGATAATACCCACGGCGGTTATACAAAAATCGAGAAGGGATAAAATAATTTAAAAAACTCCAACTTAACAATTTAATAAACCCCTGTAATATCAGTCGGGGACTGCCATCACTATTTTAAATTCTGTCGTAAATAAAAATAAGTATCATCATCAACTTCTAAAAGTCCTACTGTAGAAGCATGGCCCATCCGGGGCTCACCCTTTAGGGTGAGTGTAAGTATAACGCTTAAAAATCTCCAATAACTCATGTTATTAAAAAACTCTACAAACTAGTTCATTTAATGGCAGCCCCAGATGGATATTATCGGGGTTTTATTAAGTTAATAGGTAGATAGTTGTGAAGTTGGAGATTTTTAATTCATCATGATCATCATCAGCCGCAAGACGTCCATTGCTGAACATAGGCCTCCCCCCTAGATTTCCACAACGAACGGTCCTGCGCAACCTGCAACCAGCGGTTTCCAGCGATCTTTGTGAGGTCATCTATAAAAAAAAATTAATTATGATTTAATATTGTTTTTAAATTATTTTATTCTTTTTCGATTATTGTATAACTGTCATACGAATTTTCAAAAAAAATAATGTTGCTTTTTATCTCAAGCAATAACGATATTATCTATCTATTTCCTCAAATGTATATATATATATATACATTTGAGGATATATATGTATATATATATATATAGAGGACTCCTACCCCTAGGTGGGGCTTCGGACGACCCTAAACGTCCAATGCCCCAGGCCCTCCTACGAAAACGGAGCTCAGAATGGAGACTCCAGGCACATCCTCGCTTCGCTACAGTGGAGGACTCTTACTCGGTTCTCTAACTCACATAGCCTATTACTAAGGAGCACCCTGTCGAAGATGGTTGGCAGTAAGAGGTCCGTCACCACCGCGGCTAAGGATAGCCGCGGTTCCGCTTCTGTGGGCACATCATGGCTCTTGTCCTTCTACTGAGCACTCTGCTATTCAGAATGCTCGTGGAAGACCCTCATCTGACAATTTGGGAATTTTATTTGACAAATCTATTAGCCGAGGGAAGATTTTCCCAAGTCTTCCAAGTTGTGAGGAGCACGTGTAGAAGTTCCCATCCCCGGCCTGGATTCGCCATCACACAACAAGATGCCACCTAGTAAATGCAATGTAAGCCTGCACCGAGTGGAAGTTCCCGAGACCAATTAAAAAACCTCTTTAAAGACGCACTAAAACAAGTTTTATTAGATTTACGAGCAATCAGAAAGAAACAATCCGTGTTTAATCATTTATTTTTGTACACAATAATTGTCAAAGTTATAAAAACTAAACTTGTTGTATAAAAATGTAGAAGTTATAGAAACAAGAGTTATTGGCAATAAAATTGTCTAACCTTAACAATATTAAAATGTCACAAACTAAAAAAACATATTTTTTTTGGAAATTATGAAAAATCAAAAAACACCGTCAGATTATTATCCAACGACGTTAGATTATAAACTTAGCTAACCTACCATTAGATTATAATATCATGCATTACATATTTTATATTGATTGACCTCGTGGCTTAGTGGGTAGTAGTCTGCGAAGCCGAGGGTCGTGGGTTCGATTGCCACCCAGTGCAAATATTTGTGTGATGAATTCAAATACGAGGGTCAAACTGAAAGTTCTTAGAACTGGCCACTTATAAACAATATAATAAAAAAAAAATTTAAAATTTGAAAATAGAACTCTTTGCCAATATTACTGAGTATATACTTCATTCATTTGTCATTTGTTTTACGATTTGGCGGCAAATTGAAAATTGTCTGTGTCACGTCAACATGAATGTAACACGAGAAAATTTTCGTGCAATGATTTTTTATGACTTTCGATGTCATTTAAGTCAACAATAAAGTTATGATAGACTACGATTGGCCTTTCACGATGAAGCCCCATCTCGTGCGACTGTTCACAACTGGTTTAATGAGCTTAAACGTGGTCGCACTAATCTCACTGATGATTTTTTTTTTTTTTTTTTTTTTAAATAAAGAGTGACGAGACGATCAGGACATGTGCCTGATGGTAAGCAACATGCCTGACACATAACAGCACAGTGACACGCAGCTATTGGAACATGAAGTCCAAATCATTACCTAGCACTGCACTGCGCTCGTCACCCAGAGATCTAAGATGTTATATCTCTAAGCCCTGTAATTGCTCTGGAAACATTGCTCTTCAAACCGGAACACAGTAATGTTTGCACATTAATGCTTGGCGGTAGAATAACTGGCAAAGGTGTGGTACTTCCCCAGGCGGACTCTGCCAAGAGTCCTACCACTACAGGAAGGACGTGAGGGACGGCCTTCTATGGCGATGACTGAAGATAACATCTGTGTTGTGCGGCGTATGATAGAGACTGACAAAAGAGTGACCTATCAGCAGATTTGGACAAGCTTAGGCATCGGTATGAGTCAAGTTCACAAAATCCTACACGAACATTTAGCGGTCAGGAAGCTTTGCGCCCGGTGGATACCTCATAATTTGACTGAGGCTCAAAAACTCCATCGTGTGGATTGGTGCCGTAAAATGATTGAAAGATTTAACGGAGGTGACTCAAATGCTGTGTTCGACATACTAACAGGTGACGAAAGCTGGATTTACTGTTATGATCCTGAAACCAAAAGACAATCTGCTCAGTGGGTGTTTCCTTTCGAGGAGTTGCCAACTAAAGTGAAGAGAGATCGAAGTGCGGGGAAAAAAATGGTGGCCTCGTTCTTTGGAAGGATAGGTCATTTCGCAACAATTGTGTTAGAGGATCAAAAAACAGTTTCTGCAGAATGGTACACTACCAATTGTTTGCCACTTGTCTTGGAAAAAGTTCGAGAGAAACGACCTCGCAGTAGGATCCTCCTTCACCACGACAACGCCTCATCGCACACCGCCAAGCGAACGGTCGACTATTTGGCGACATCAAACGTTGAATTACTGAGCCACCCGCCTTATAGCCCCGACCTCGCGCCTTGTGATTTTTATTTATTTTCAAAAATTAAAGAAAAACTTAAAGGAAAGCGGTTTATGAATGCTGAAGAAGCGGTGGCTGCGTATCGCGATGCCATTGAAGAGACCCCTAAGGACGAGTGGGCAAAGTGCTTTTCCCAGTGGTTCCATCGCATGCAGCGGTGTATTGACGTGAATGGACAATATTTTGAAAAGATATAATAAAACTAATAACTGGCTAATGTAATCAGTTTTTGATTTTCTAAGAACTTTCAGATTCACCCTCGTATTTGTACTGTATCTGGGTGTTTCTATGTGTTATAGGTATGTATTTACAACTATATACGTCATATATCAGCTATTTGGCCGCCCTAGTACAAGCTTTGCTTAGTTTGGGGTCAGATGGTGCAAAATTTTACAATTTTACGGAGACATATCCAAGTAACTTAGACACCTAAACAGATATTTTATTACAGATATTTCATCAGATTATTACAGATCTTCTGGGTTCATTTCTATGTAGGTGGGATATGATAATATTCCGCAAGTGTTGGGTCCGGCTCCAACACGAATGTATCCATCGTGACCCCATTTGTTTGACCAGGAGTTCTTGAGAATAAAGTATGTGTCGCCACGAAACTCGCCCCATCCCACAGCCAGCATCGCATATTCCGGTTTGTCTTTAGGACTGCAACAGACAAACAAACGTAAAAGGTTGTAGTGATAATATGTCGTGTTGAAATAACTTTTCTTTTATCATAAACACTTTTTGAAGTGAAAACTTTTTTTTTTTTCAACTTTTATAGGTTTACACTTGACCGCCATCTTACCTGATGTTAAGCGACAATGCGGTTTACGATAGAGCGCGTTTACCTAGAAAAAACCGATTCACTCTCGATTTCAAGACAATTTTTGGTGCACCAAGGACAGATTTTTCGTGGTCTGGGAATTCATCTTAATCATCACGATAGGGGATGATAGAAATCTTCGGGTAAACGCGGAACCATGACCATTGGCCATATAGGAATGCATCAGCATTTTCCATTGGGCATGGTCATGGCCACGCCCTCCGGTTTCACCCGCGTAGTTTCCAAAGTGAGCATATAATTCTGAGGTATAAGTTTTCACTTTTACCGGCAGTTCCTATTACTGCTAATTTTTTTATAATATAGTGAAAAGACGAGCAGGAACTGCTTGTGCCTCACAGCAGAGGGACACGCAGCTATTGGAACATAATGAAACGAAATTAAATGAACTGAAATTTATTCCATATAAAATAGAGTACAAGATTTATGATGTTGATCCAATTTAATTAATCATTCTATTTAGCCAAGAGCTCTGGCATAAAGAGTCCAAATCACAACCTAGTACTGCACTATGCTCGTCACCCAGAGATATAACATTGCCCATCAAACCAGAACACAAACAAACTTTGTTCGTCTTCAATGTCTGTTTTTATCATAGGTATGTAATTTGAAACGATAAATGTATATCTTATACAATTATAAGGCAGGACAGCGGCGTGAAATAATGCTGACCAGTATATAATTATTTATTGAATAAAAGTAAATAATTGAAAAAATAACTTTTGTCGCGCAAAATATACGATGCATAGATACCTACATAGATTACAATGGTTAACTTACCAGTTATCATCATAAAAAATGCCACGTTCTCCAACGAAGGTCAGCATGTCGGACGATGTGGATAGTAAGACCACAGTGGGCCCATTTTGAATGATCGAGACCTGCGATGTTAAAATGAAAAAAAAAATAAGAACAAAATCAAAAGTAATGAGTTGCTCTCGGGCTTCCATATCAAATTTGTCATATTGCAGCTGCACTTATAAATTTTACCTGCCAAGCCAAATACAAACAAAAATAATTTATTTCCATAAAATGTGTACAAAATAAAATAGGTAACCGTGTCTGTTGCTTAAGCGTTAGCTGTGTTGCAACAAACAGTGTCTTCCCAAAAATGTGCAACTAATTTGAGAAATAAAATTAATCTTACCATTTAATAGTAGCTAAAATTTAATTATTACGAAATAAAAAAGAAAGAGAAACCATACAATGAAAACATTTTTTCTATTCCACTCTCACAAACAATTTCTCCAAAGCATCATAATTATATAGCTCGAGCTAATCTTTTATGATAATTTTCAACTTGTACAAGTCCAATAACTTAATGTGATTAACATCAGTATTTAATTTATTATACAAAATTGGTGCCATGTGCACGTAGTGCCTCAAACCAATGGAATATTTGTAGGCGGGTATTGGAAACTTACTACGCCTTTTTTTTTAGCTGGTAAATATGGGACGACTTCTTTATGGTGTCTTTTGATTGATTGACTAACAAAGATTTTCCGCACAAAAAACACGTCACATTCTTTGTAGAGGTTAGATGTTGGGTACATAAATGGCAAGACACAATTACTTTAAACAAAGCTCTTTGAGCTCGTTCTACCTCTATTAAGTAAGTTTTGCAGCACTACCTCATGAGCAAATACAGTAACCTATTATAGATACATTCTCCCAATGCCCGGTATAAAATAAATAAAAAAATAAAATAAAATTTATTTCAATAACATAGATCTTAACTATACAATATTTTCTTACAGCTATACATAGGTATATTAATTTTATCAGCCTGAACTAGGTAGAACCTGTGTTTCAGGCGCGAAAATTGCCTATTTTAACTAAGAATTATATTATCGAAGATAATAAAAGTAAACAATAAAATCGGTAAAGATATGTACAATAAACTACTTTGCTTATTAAAAAAGATGGGTATGCAATTTCTTAACTATTTCATAACTAATATCAAATGTTCAGTTTGCTCATATGACAGTGTTAGCAAATATTCACAGACAGTTTGTTTACAGTTATAAAAATTTTGGTCGTAAATAGATAGCAATCTATTTAGTCGGTTGTATAGTATTGGACCAAGAAATATGAAAAATCTGCTTGTGAAAGCATGTTTTGTCTGTGCCAGTGAGCTACATACGATATCCTTACGTCTCTTGTTAGTAATCTCAGTGCAGTAGGAAAGATTTTTGTGCTGTTTTAGTGTCGTGTTCAAAATAAATAGTTGTCTTACTGATAGAATGTTGCAGGATTTATAGAGCTGTTTCGTAGAGAAGAGAAAGGGACGAAATGTTGCGACCTTCAGAATGGCTCTTTGTGCTCTTTCTACAGAAAGCATTAATGTCTTAGTAGCACCTCCCCATGATGTGATACAGTATGTAACTATTGATTGACACAGAGCTTTATACACTTGCTTTATTAATTTAGTATCTACGATACACCGTAATATTTTGAACACATAAATCAGCTTACGAAGTCTGTTTACTAGGTTTTTGATGTGTAGCCGAAAGGACAGTGTGTCATCAATAATAACACCTAAATATTTGATGTCATTTGCTCTTTCTATGGTTGGGCAGTTGTCTAGACAGGCTGTAGGATTTGTGCACGTGTGTGCATATAGATGCTGGTTAGTTGTAGATTGCTTAGATTTACGCATAGAAAAGTATATGTATTTTGTTTTATCCGCGTTTAGTGTTAGTAGATTATTTGTTAGCCAATTATTTACCTTATCAAAACCTCGCTGAGCAAATTCGTGCAGCTGTATCTTGTTTGGGGCGGAAAATAAAATTGCAGTGTCATCAGCATATGACAGTAATTTGCCATGTTCCAGATTTAAACTGCAAAGATCGTTTATATAAACCAAAAAAAGGGTAGAACTGAGGGTCCCGCCTTGAGGAATTCCGAAATTAGTGCTTTTCTGATCATCGCTGACAACGTTGCCTATTCTAACACATTGGGTACGGTCGCTTATGTAGTCTGTGAAAAGTTTAAGCTGAATTCCCCTTACGCCTAGTGCTTCTAGCTTTTGTAGTAAGAAAGGTACATACACTGTATCGTAGGCCTTGGCCAAATCTAGGAATACACCTAATGTCTGGTTACCCCTATCGAGCTCTTGGGCTACATAGTCTGTCAGTTGGTGTACCGCATCTGCTGTTGATAGCTTCGATCTAAAACCAAATTGCTTGTTCGATAAAATATCGTTATTTTCTAGATACTTTATAAGGCGGGTGTTGATAATTTTTTCAAGGATTTTTGACAACGAGGATAGAAGTGATATAGGCCTGTAGTTTGTTACTTGTTCTTTACTACCCGATTTATAAATTGGTATGACTACAGCCTTTTAAGACACTTAGGAAGATACCGTTAGTAAGACACTGTGAAAAAATATGTGCTAAAGGCGGTACAAGTATATGTTTGAATTTTTCAGAAATCTATTGGAGATATTATTCCACCCAACGGCACAGTTATCTTTTAACCCAAGGATGATACGTTCAACCTCTTTTTCGTCGGTATCTAGCATTACAAATGACTGTACTCGTGGTTGAGAATAAAATTGCTTTTGTGAGATATATTGTTGCGTCTGACGATTTTCAGCGAGATTTTTCCCAACATTGATAAAAAAATTATTGGCTTTGTTTGCTGAAAGAGCTGGGGAATCTTCTGTCAGGAGAAGTTTCAAGTTTGAGTCTGATTGTTTCGTCGTGAAAGTGACCTTTTTTATGTGATCCCATATGCGTTTACTGTTATTACCGGCTTTTGCTAATTGTTCCCTGTCATAGTTAATTTTTAGTTTTTTTAATAGATCATTGCAAAAGTTTCGATATCTTTTGTATGTGGTTTGCAGTATATGGTTGTCTAGAGAGGATTTTGCTTTCAGATGCAATTTATCTCTGTGTCGGATACATCGCACTAGGCCAGGCGTAATCCATGGCTTAATATTATTGTATTTCCTGTTTGCTGCTTTAACTCTAGTATTTTTATTTATTGCTCGCTGTATGTTTTCGATTAGGTATGACAAGGAGACGCTAACGTCAGCACAGTTGTAAACTGGGTCGTAGTCAATATTGCATAGATCACGTTCGAGTGTAGTATAGTCAATTATGCTTTTCATTTGAGGGCAGCATTGTTTTGGTTTATTGATATTCAAGGTTGTTAATACAGCATTATGATCTGTGATTGTCGAGTTAGTTACAAATACACGTGATGGTGAGCTAGTTTTTAAAATAACGTGATCTAGGCATGATCCACTCTGATGAGTAGGCAAAGTGTGAGCTGGGAGTAAACCATGGAATGAGCAAAGATCTAGGTAATCATGTGCAGTGGTGTCGTTACAATCTGGATGAATATTTATATTTATGTCACCTGTTAGTATTATGTTCTTAAAAGCTGACAATGTTTGAAACTGTTTTCCCAGCGAATGATAAAAACCTTCGAGATTTTTAAAGGAAGGTGATCGGTATACTGCCATTATTGCTGTTGTTCCGATTTTAATAATTAGGCAGTTACAGTCATTTAAGCTTGGTTCCTCAACTGTGATATTTAGGGCCGATTTTACATAGACTACTACCCCGTCGTTTTGATTATGGGTCATCTTACTATAGTACGTAGTGTACCCTTGTATTACAGGTAAATTTCTATCACGAGTTGCCAGCCAACATTCTGTTAAAACAATCACATCACAACTTATTCTCAGTCTATGTAGGAAAACGAGGAAACTGTTTATATTTTTATATATACTACGAATATTTTGAGTTAGTATCGTTAATGAGTTAGTGGAATTGTGATAATATTGTATGCAGCTCTCCACGTCGCACACCTTAGATTCTGATATATTAGTCTGGTCTATGTCGTTAAACAAATTGATTTCCATAAAATAAGTTAATTCAAAGGGGTATAAATGCTAATGTAAACTAGGTGATGTGGCGCTCTTAGACGCCTTCATAATCTATTGAGTTTATGTACCTGTTTTCGGCCGTTTTCTTAGCTGGGCAATCGGTGTCGCCTGTTTTGTGCGTGTTTGGTTTTTTAAATCGAGTACAGGTGGCACATTTCGGTGTTTGCGCTTTATTTGGGCACTCATTCATTGCGTGACCTACTTGTGCGCAGAGTCCACAGGTGGGCGTGGCCTCTCTGCACGTTTTAGCTGCATGTCCGTATTGTTGGCATTTGTAGCATCTCGTTACTAGCGTGAAATCTCTAACAGGGCAGGATGTCCAGTTAATAAATACTCGCTCCTGCGTGATAAGGGCTTTACGAATTGCTGCTGATACTTCAATTATGTAATTACAGGTCTGGGCGTCCTTTTTGCCTGATTTGTGGCTTAGTTTGATGGTCTTTAAAAATGAGTCGCGATCCATCGCCATTTTTTCTGTTAAATTTTGCTCAAAAATGCAGGTAAAAACTTCACTTTCTGTCATGTTGGTTGGTACTCCTAAAACTGTAATACGTGGTCTACGTTTGTATGCCTCATCCAAAGTTAAGCTTGAAGAGTTTAGCTATACAGATTGCTTCAATTTTTGTAGGTCTTCTTTATTTTCTGTGCTGATAATGACCCCTCCATTTTTGGTCTTAAGTAGGCTCCGAACTTGCAGTTTCATTTGCTCAGGGCGTATTATTTTCTGCACAATGCTTTTGGTTTCGTCGCTGGATTTCTTGTCCTTGGGGTATATAGCTACGGAGTTCAGAGAATTTGGGCGGATAAAGTTATTAGCTCCTGTTTTTACCACACTAGCAAAGGACACATTTTGGTTCGTTGAATTATTGGTATTGGTTTCCTGTATGGTATTTTTTATTCCCGTTAGGCACTTATTTAGGTTTAGTTACGTTAGGTATGTTTGTATAAGTAGTGTTTTATCGGCTATTTGTCGCAGCAACTTAAAATACATTCATCAGTTTCCTCACTCGTTGAGACACTAGATTTATGTGTGGTCCCCATGTCATTTTGAAATATATAGTGACTCCTAGGTATTATGTATTCTCCCCACGAGTAAAGACGCCACAACTGCAATATACCTCTTCAATTTCTTCACGATTACAGGGAAAACAATGAGCATGTAAAATGAAATCCGGCGGAATTTTGTCCCTGTTTGTCTTTTTGAAACACATATATTTTGATTTATCTGTATTCAGATTCAGAAAGCTGTCGTTCAGCCATGCAACGACACGCGCCATTCCATTTTCAGCTACATCTCGCAAGTAAGTCCAAGTAGGCCCGTAAATTAGGATTACCGTGTCGTCTGCAAACATGAAAATGTCAGCATTACATAGTTTTTGTTTACAAAGCTCATTTATATATACCAAAAACAGAGTGAGTCCTAATGTGCTTCCTTGGGGGACACCATAACTGCTAACAGCATCCTCACTCCTAAATTCACCAACTTGAACGTGTTGTTTGCGATCACATAAGTAGCCCCTGAACCATTCGTGTACGATACCCCAACAGACTGCAGTCTCGCCAGTAGTATAGGTACGCAGACCGTATCAAAAGCCTTCTGGAGGTCCAAAAATGCACCAACAAACACATTTTTGGCCCGTGTCTACTATTTTGATATCAAAGTCGTTAATTTGAGCACTGCACCATCAGTACATTTACGATGGCGAAATCCATACTGGTTGGCGGCCTAAATATTGTTCTTCTCTAGGTTAGACGTCAATCTCTTATTTGCCATTTTCGAAGTGAAAACTTCTTTAGGCGCGCCTAGATAGAATTTTCGTTGGTGTGAATTGAAATCATCCGTCACGCTCGGGTATGATAATAGCTTTTCGGGATTTAACAAAACTTTTACTCGGGATGCTAGAGCGAGAAATATAGTCCCTGTATACCTGCGTTTATTATATTTATATCTTTTTTATACCGACATTAGCTTCTAGGTTTTTACCACATTAATATCATTAATTGAACTTATCACGAAATATAAAATTTGCATTTCACATTCATTGCAAAAAAGTTTTTGTTGTAATATAAACGTATTACGTATTACTGTTTTATCACAGCACTTACACTACGTAAACATACAAAATGATACTTATTTTCATCACAGCACTTACACGTACACTTCAAACACAACATATTTATGCATTTTTAGAGAAATACCTATAAAATAAATGAACAGCAAATACTACAAAATTTGCTATAGTCCGTTCCACGAAGAGGTGTAGAAAATGTAAACAAAGGTGTTACCATAACATAAAAATCGTTTAACCTTAGTATTTTTCTAAAACTGTCTTAAAATATTTTTCACAAATATGATTCGACTTTACTGTGATCTTAAATACAACATACTTGGATTTGTATTGATCAAATAACGATGTATTAACTTATCTTGAAAGTTATAAATAGTAATAGTAGAATGTGGTAGATACTGTTTTAAACAGTGGCAATTTGATCTATGTATCTCAAACTGCGAGTCCCATCAAAACATAAATGTGAAGTGAAAGACAAGTTCAATATTATGATATTAAAACCAGCCAAGTTAGACTGCTTTTAATAATTATCGTTAATTATAAAAACAAATCATATTTTAAGTATTGAAAACTAGTCTATGTTATTATAAATAGATTTTAGAACTGACCTTTTAAGACCATTTAGATCTCTATTCTTTAGTCGTTGAAGTCAACAAACAAGGCATATAATATCATAATACTGAACTTTGATCTCACTTCACTTAAGTATACGCATGTTTCTGATATATCATACCATTACTTTTTGCACGTAAATTATAAGACGTTTACGTAATGAACCACTAAATAATGTATATTTATTCGCAAGAAAATCTACTAATCCTTATTATAAGTGCAAAAGTTTAGATGTACGTTGCTCTATCAAGATGGAACAGCTAAACGGCTCAGGTTTAAACGCGGAACACGGTTAGATTATGATCTGGAAAGCATAGGTATAAGTTTATTTTTATGGAGTGAAAATTACGGAAAAGGGATCTAAGCGGGTAAATTTGCGGGACGCTGCTCACATAAGCGACCCACTATCCCACTAAAAGTTTTTTGCTGGGGCTATAATTCTTCCGTGTTGGTGGTGGATGACAAACCTCTCTGACCTCGAAAATGTTTAGGAGCATGCCAGTTTGCTTAGGTGTTTTCTTTCATGAGCGTAATGCTGCTAAAGCATTACGCTCATGAATCGAAAAAAGCAGAGGTGCGCGTGAGATTAGAACCAGGCACTGCATCTGCGTATTGGCGTGACAAAACCACCTAAGCCGAGCAATAACTTAATGATAAAATAATAAATGTAAAAAAAACTTAATGTAAAAACAGAACGCTCATTAACAAATTTGTTTGGATGTAAAAATCTTATATTAGGATAGATGAAAGCACTACTCAGTATTCGATACGTTTTATAATTAATTGCAACAGCATCTAACGCAGTAGAAATTGATTGCATTTTTGAATGAATTACACCTACCACTCTTATTAAAAAAATACCCAATGGGGCACTTAAATATTAAAACTATTTGAATCTTCTCAGAACGGGTAGAAATAGTGCCACCGATATATTTTGTGTGCCACCATTTGTTTTGTCATTTTACTTACCTTACTTGTTTGTTACAGAATCAAGTTTAAGGGCCACGCTAGCTATATATTCAGACTTGATTGCTTTTTTAGTTCAAATATAAAACGTAGATCAATAATTATAGCAAGGAATAGTATATAGGTTACCACTTATATAGGTACACTACTTTTTATTAAGACAAAATAATAGCAATGGTAGCTACACAGGTAGTAAGAACTACACTAGTGATGTGCTGTATTGTGAAAAATGTACATCCACGGATACGGATCTGAATGTGGATATATAAACGAGTATCTAAAGCTGCGCTAGTAGGTTCATATCAGATTTGGCTGGGCAGGGAGAGAAAAACGAGTAGTGAAGGTGAGTGTTGATGTACGTCAGAAAGGGGCCCCTTAAACGTACGCCCGAGTCACAAGTCTCGGGATCTACTCGGGATTTCTCTCTCTCTGCCGCACGATGGACCCGGCACCCGCACGGTGAATCCATCGAATGCTAAGATCGTCTCATATTTAATAAACGTATAATTATAAAATACTAGAAATAAGACAAAAGGTTGGAAACGGACTTATTGGAATATATTTAACCTTGTTATGTGACGAAAATCTAAAAGGGCAAACAGAGACGCTTACAACGAACTATCTTCTAAAACAAAGGTTGAGAAATGCTGGTCTGTCATATTGAGAGTGACATTGATTTGTTTACATTTTCTTCACCTCTTCGTGGAACGGACTATAGTCAAATGCTATTTCCGCACCGCGTAATTTTTTTTTTAAATTTATTCTTGGCCATAGATACCAATTATTTCGCCACATGTTATTTTTGTGTTGCTGTGCCTACTAGATATATTTAATTTCAATTTATAAATAGTTTTCATTTTTAATTATTAGAATTATTTAATTTCTATTTTTTAAACAGTAAAGTATTTCTTATTAGTTTTCACTTCTGCCGTGCGGTCTTAAATTAAAAAAATATTTCGCAATTCTGTATTTGCTGCAGATTTTTTCCTCTCTTTCTGAAGGTTGCTTCTAAGCCTAATACATTTGATTATGTTAGTGGAGATCCAAGACAGATCCAATTACAACAAAAAAATTAAAAAAACAAATCTAGGATACTAGTTTGTCAGGACATAATGATAAGCACTATTTCTGTGGAGTCGTAGGTTTCTTTGAGCAATCAATTTGCTAAATTATTTTTTACAATAATGACGAGTCAACGGATACAAATTTAGGATTATGTTTAGCTTATTGTACACAAAGGCGCTGGAGACGTATGACTGCCTTCTAGCAAAAGAAGTCGAGGGTTTTTGGATGATTAGGATGGATGGATAGGTTTAATTAAACCAGGTTCGATTTTGACCCTTTGGTGATGGTGGAGGACAAGGTGAAGAAGGTAGAGCTGACGGACCGTCAGAATTTTTGACTCAGAGTACGCATGACTCACAGTGCACATCGTCAGGAGGTTCCTGACCCTGCAGACCTACCCACCGGTAGCTTGGGCCCTGCCCCGTTGCTGGCGGTACTCTAATTTTCAAGTTTTTTATAGTGTTGAAATTTATTTTTATAGGTATTCAAAAAACTTAGAAATGAAGAAAAGGAACAAATGAGTACATAATACGTATTAAAAAAAAACCAAAGTGTATTGACATGGATACCTTTTACTACTCTTACTGTACATGTCGGTGTTCTGTCTCACATATGCTGCGACATGGAAGATCAACATAGAAGTATATGGCAAGTAGTGTGAGGATCCAGAGGTTTCTAAAATACATTTTAACGGAAGTGCATCGCGTCAAGCTCACAAATGCACGCACTGCCTGTATTTGCGCTTGGAACGCACGCTTCCAGTCGGCAGCGCGTGCGTACAGCTTGGTGCCGTACTACAGTCTAGAGTGAACCGTGGTGAAATAGCAGGAGCGAGACACTTTCGGGGACACCCGCCTGGGCGCGAAACACGCACTGCTTATTTTGCCACAGTGATTAGCAATGTGGCGCTCCCATATCCCATATGTCATACTCCGGTCGATCTCGCACCCTAAGAAGGTAATGCTTTTTACCTGTTCAGCCCCCGAGTTTAAATTGCACGCGCACCATTGTCTTTTAGGAGTCATATTAAGCGTAAGTAATGCGGCTTTTTCCGCGGCTGCCCTCTGCTGCACTCTTTCGGAACCGGTTTGGTTAGTCGAACTAGGAACGGGGTGTCCCCAGCTGTCTGTTGAATTTGTTAAGTCGTGCGAAGGGGCTCTGAGGAAGCTCAGATTTTCTCCCCTATCCTCGTATACGACAACCTAATGATGTTTAGAGGCCTCAATGCAACCCAGCCGGTCTGCGACTTTCGCTCTTGAGTATTCGATTGCCATCGCATCCACGCTTATCAGTACGGTACCGTCGTACGGTACCGATACGTATCTAGAAACCTTCGAGGTCATGCCTGTTGGGATATATTTAGTGAGCTGCTTATGGTAAACATAACACCCACCTTCAATGCAAGTATGCTGTTGCTGGTGACGTTTACGAAATAGGAGATGCGCTTTACACCAAATTCGGGGGGGTTCCGACAGTCTCCCTGAAAATGTAGAGTATTTTATAAATAATGAGTATATTATAAATAATGCTTCAAATGTGAAATTTACTTGTACGTTGTACAAAAATATCACATACCTTTGAAAAATAACTCCCCTTTCTTGGGACTCCCTGGTTTTGCAAATATCTGTAAGCCGTGGTAGGCCAATTTGGCTGGCACTCAGAGTGGCTAGCAGGATCAGCGCAAGCGTTGATCCAATTCTCGTCAATCTTCTCGAGAAAATTGTTTGCTAAAAAGTAGGCTCCTTCCATGGCTTCCGTAACTGCGATTGCCCAAGATCCTATGCAGTCCCCCCTTTTCTGAAAGGCAATAAACATAGATATTGGTGATTTGGTGGAAATTTTTACAAACGCTCACAAGCTAAAACATCAAAATCTAAGCAAAACTTAAATATAAATATGCACGGCCATCATGCGAATGTTTTGTTAACTAGCTATTATAGGTTTATACTTGACGGCCATGTTACATATGGGGCATTTCACTTCAACAACCAAAAAATATGAGGTCGTGAATTTTGTTCATACTATGGTCAGTTATACTTCTAGTAGACGTGGAAGAGGAACCACAATTTTTTTTTGTGAAGATTTACTAAATTTATAACTTTAATAGGCATGTCGACTCATTTTTTTATTTAATGTTTCATCAAATGACTACTCAATGACTGAAACATAGGTGAAAGAA
The DNA here is from genome assembly GCA_017562165.1 of Ectropis grisescens. Classification (NCBI taxonomy): domain Eukaryota; kingdom Metazoa; phylum Arthropoda; class Insecta; order Lepidoptera; family Geometridae; genus Ectropis; species Ectropis grisescens. The sequence goes on along the minus strand of CM029792.1, from coordinate 15,022,082 downwards.
TTACTTTGTTATCTTTAAAACTTCCCGTGATATCACGATTGTAAAGCATGAAATGCCGAGGGGCAATGTGGTTTACGATGGACCGTGCTTACTAAGAAGAAACCAATTGACTCGCGTCTTTACAGATTGTAACGACCGGGGAAAAAACAACTACTTCCCGAGCTACAGGAGACTAGTTTTTCAAGCTAGGATAGTAAGCTAGTGGTTAGCAAGCTAGCAACTTAGTACTTCTAGCCTCGTGTAGATAACACTAGTTTTGTCTACACGAAGCTAGAAGTTAGAGCTGCTGGACATAGGCCCAATGATTTCCACAATGACCGGTCTGGTGCCGCCGCCATCCATTATTGACTTCCCGTGACTGAGACAAGTAATTAGCTTCCTAGCTTATTAACACCAGCTTCCTATCATTGAAAAACTTCTCTCGTGTGGCTCGGGCATTAGGCAACGTATTCCGCAGCTTTGATATTCTGATAACAAAAGTATTTTTTTTTTATATAAAATTGACGAGACGATCATGACATGTGCCTGATGGTAAGCAATAAACCTGCCACGTAACAACACAGTGACACGCAGCTATTGGAACATGAAAAGTCCAAACCATTACCTAGCACTGCACTGCGCTCGTCACCCAGAGATCAAAAATGTTATGTATCTAAGCCCTGTGATTTAATAATGTCGCTTTTTAGTGCTACAACTCGATCTAGCCGATCAGTTGTACAGTCTCAGAAAGGTATCCGATTAAAATAGAGATAAGAAATAAAATAGAAATGTTGTGGCTATTTCGTACGATATTTAGGTCTCTTTTTGACCGCCAACTCGCGATGGTAAGCGATGATTTGATCGAAGGTGATGCACTGACGTAGAATATATTTATCTATTCCAGGATGATTTTGTTGTATATTCCAATAAGACACATGTAGGGTGAATTTTAAATCCATTTATTTTCCACTCAAGGTCACTATCATAGCAAGCAAGCTTTACCTACAAAAATCGAGAAATTCAGTTAGTATACTCAGTTGTATGTCCGTTATATTAATCAGATCTACGAAACTGATGATCTTGAAATATTGAGGGGATAATATATTTAGAGTGAGTTTATTACAAAAAAACATTGGACTGCCAATAGACATGAAAACTCGTAACTTAGAATTTAATAGTTCTGCTCAGAAAACTACGCGGGTGAAACTGGTGCGCAAGAGTAGGCGGTCAAGTGTAAACCTATAAAAGTTAACAAAAAAAAGTTTGAAAATGTCTTGATTATGTAGAATTCGATCATATTTGCAACGATAGACAAAGTTGCGATAATGAAAAAAATAATTAAATATTTTTGTACATTACAAAATAATAAACGACCACAACTCTACCGTTAATGGAATATTTAAATTCACTTGTTGTTCAATGGCCATGACGACTCTTTTTTGATTTAATGTAGGTACCATCAAAAGACTACTCAATAACTAAAACATAGTGAAAGAATTACTTTGTTATCTTAAAAATTTCCCGTGATATTACGATTTTAAAATCACAATTTTGGACGCTCCCAAAAACGCTTCATACAAAAACACTACAGAAGCGTGACGTCACAGTGCCATATTTTCTATGCGTCGCGCGTAAAGTTTGTATGGTAGCTATATTAAATAATGCGTTTAGAAAACTGGTTTCATAACAAAAGTCACTTGAAATTGAATGGGTTATCCAATGGTAAATACATTTTCTAATAATTTCGTACTTTTAAAATGGACTTGCCCATCCCGCTTTGACTGATCATAAGGTAAGTTAAACTAAAATATTGGTCCATATTTTATTCTATTTAAATACTGTCATTATATCAAATAATTTAATATAATTGCAGGACCTGTCGTCACGCCTATTACAATAGATAACATCTATAAGTTCCAAAAATAGTCTGGAAAACCACATACGCTACTTTTTATCTCGAGAAAGTAATAAGAACGGGAACTGCTAGTTTATAAATCAAAATTGGCAGCCATAGAAACTGCCGATAGCAGTGAAAACGTATAACTCGAAATTTAATAGTTTACTTCGGAAACTACGTGGGTGAAACCGGAGGGGTGTGGTCATTGGAATGACAGTAGGGAAATGCTGACGCATTTCTAGATGGCCAATGGCTATGCTCCCGAATTTACCCGAAAATCTCTTATCACTCCCCAGCGTGACGCTAAAATTCAATTCACAGTCCACGAAAAATCTGGCGCATCTAGCGGCAAAAGAAGTTTTCACTGAAAAAATGTAATTCAACGATATCGGAAAAACTAACCTCGGACATTTGTGACGGCGCTCTGACTTCTCCAAACGTACTTCAATGGCAGATTATTTCTCAAATCTTCCAAATCCTGGCTCGAGTAAAAAAATGGTGCTGCTTTGACATCACTAAAGCTGTCATCCACTTTGCTTACGTCTTTTTGAATTATCGCCATCTCCTGATCAAGCCGGTCACCAAAGTGGTTCATCTAAACCCCAAAAATTAAATCTGTTAACATTATACAAGGAAAATCTAACAGCAGCATGCAACATTTTTTCGTGTAAATATTTAGAATAAAATGTTTTTTTTAATTTATTTTATAAATTATTGTCATTAAATTTTATAATTTAAAAAACATTTGAATTGACTTCATACCAATATAATCAGTACCTGAACAATTTTGGTTATCTAGAGATGACAATGCACAATTCTCATTCGTTTAGTAGTCGTTTCCTACCTCGCCTTTGAATATTTTTCCATACAGAAGTATAAGTTAGGTATTACCACGAACTTTAACTACCTATGCAATGTTTTAGTGGGACAAAAACGGCATATTCCGAGAAAGGCGACTTTAGTGGACTATTATTTGACAACCCGCACTTGGCCAGCGTAATGTACCACGGTTTTATGCGAGAAAGTGCCGAGTTCATGAAGAAAAGCGCTTTAACACTGTCTGTGAATACTATACATATATGTCATACCTCCGACGTTGTGACAAATTTCATTCAAATTTCGCGTTTTAAGTTACCTTCTACACAGGTAGCGTACCAACATTGTCTTCAAATACGCAGATTAACTAGCAAAATGTATGTGGTGAGAGATTTTGATTCGAATGAGCAAACAAAAAATAAGAGCGTTCGAGATGTCCTTCTAATCATACATCGTCGTCTCCGTGTCGGTTTCGGAGCCGGGGTGAAGAGGACTCAATTAGTGAAGAGTTAATCATTATCTCCATCCTACTGCTGTGTTTAAGCCTCTCTCTTACTCTGCTGCCTTCCTCGGCCCTGTGCTTATCGAGTTAAAGTTCCACCAGCGTTAGTTACGGTATCTTTGACCCATCTTGCTGGTGGACCCTGTCTACTACCCCAATGGTTACCAAGTCTGCGACAGATGTGGCCGGCCCATTGATACTTTAGTTGGGTATACGCTGAACTATGTCGGTGACTTTAGTTCTCTGACGAATCACTTAATTGTGGATGCAAACTCTCAGAAAACCCCCAAGGGCTCTTACGCTTAAGCTTTAAGTTTGCTTTTTCCATAGCTTGCTGAGCGACTTTGAGTTTATGGACCATTTTCACTATCAGTGTTTCAGATTGTAACGGGTAGGATTCACTGATTGTACATTTTAGTGACTATTATAAAGTGCACGAAGAGTGAAAGTTTCTGCCCCTCACTTACTGTGTCTGTCACCCGGAGATATGAGATGATTTATGTCCTTATCCTGTAACTTATCTGGAAACTTTGCTTCTCAATTCCGATCACAGAATTTTTTGTACAATCCCGTGACATATTAATTTGCAAAAGTTTAGTTCCCCAGGGATTAGTTCTAGAACATAATTATTTCCACTAAAAGAACATAATTTACAACATATGTTACATCATAACACATATTAATGGACATTTCACACACACACATTATCTTATTATAATTGTTTACTTGCGTGGGTCCACCCGTAGTACATATTTAGCTTGTAGCCATCAGGGATCACGAATGTTTAAACAATTTTGAAATCGCTCCAGTAGTTCCTGAGATTAGCGCATTCAAAAAAACAAACCCTTCAGCTATACAATATAGCGGGTTTTTTATCGGGTACACTTCGGAGAGAGTGTGACTGATTTACATGATCTAATACCACCTTGCCCTTTTTTCTATCGAAATGCTCGTAGCTCGAAAAAGCGACATCGTTTCATGGTTGATGTTCCAAAGACACGAACGAAGAGATTTGACTCTACTTTTGTGATAAGAACGTCTAGGCTGTGGAATACATTGCCTGAGTGGGTTTTCCCTATTTATTACAATCTTTGTGTCTTCAAATCGTGAGTGAATCGGTTTTTTCTAGGTACCTAAACACGCTCCATCGTAGACCGCATCGTCGCTTAACATCAGGCGAGATGGCGGCCAAGTGTAAACCTATAAAAGTTAAAAAAAAATATTAAGTGTAGATAATCTTTTTTGAATCGTTAATACCTCCATATTAAAATGGTCGTTTCGCCTGTTACCGGATTGAATGAATCTTGAATGCAGTATAAATTGAGTTTTACGAACAGCTTCTTCAACGTCGTCGTCATACTGCCGCTGATACGTCATTTTAAATCTGTATTCAAACATTTCCTATTTAAATTATATAAGTGAAAGAAAAAAAATACAGGTACAACAATGTTTTAAAGGTTAAAGAAAATAATGAAACATGACCGCAGCAAATAAAAACACCGCTGCATTTAAAGAAATACACGTTTAAGTGTGATTTATAAATCTATTTCATAGCTGATATCCGTGTAGAATTTAACATGTAGTCTGTGTGGAAATGGACTGATTTTGATTCTGACGATGGTGTAATATTTCTTATGATATTGAGTGATGACACGAGCAGGTCATGTGCCTGGATTGCAAGCAACATGCCTGCCCATAAAAGCATAGTGACACGCAGCTATTGCAACATTAAGAGTCCAAATCATTACCTAACACTGCACTGCTTTCGTCACCTAGAGATATAAGATGTTCTATCGATGTCTTGCAATTTCACCGGAAACAATGTCTTTCAAATCGGAATACAGTGATGTTTTACATGACTTTGTGGCGCTAGAATAACTGGCAAAGGTGTGTTACTTTCCTAGGCAAACTTTGCAAAAAGTTCTACCACTAAATAAACATCATCATCATCATTATCATCATCATCAGCCGCAAGAGGTCCTCTGCTGAACATAGACCTCCCCCCTAGATTTCCACAATGAACGGTACTACGCAACCTGGAACCAGTGGTATCCAGCTACCTTTGTGAGGTGCAAAGAGTCTAAAGACTACAAATAAGGATTGTGAGGTTACCTGTTGAAGTTTTCATTGTATTTTTCATGACGATGAGGGAGGAAAAACTCTCGTAGAGGATCTACTAGAGGGCTACTACTTGATAAATTTGCTTTGTAACTGCACACATCATCTGCAATTTATATCGTCAAAGTTCAACTTCAACTCTTGATTTATGGCTTTTATTGTGGTTTAGCCTCACAATTTCGCCGATGTCAAGTATAAATATAATATATAATCTATTTTTTTTTTAAGAAAAAACGGACGACGCGTACGTCAGAGCGCCATTTTTCATCGTCAAAGTTAATAGGCTGTTATTATCTACATAAATGATTTTCCTAAAGTAATTTAGCATCCAATATCACTATTTGCTGATGACAGCACGATAACAATAGCTTGCCAAGATAAAGCTAATTATGAGGAAAATATCAATGCTGCACTAAATTAATCTATCCACTGGTTGAACATTAAAGTGTTCACAAACGAGTCCTAAAATCAGAGAAAATGACGTAAAAGTTGTAGGGTGGAGCCTACATCGAACCATAAATCACCAATCATATCCTACATCGCACCATATGACTGATGATTTATGTTGCGATGTAGGCTTCGCCCCACTACTTTTACGTCAATTCCTCTGATTTTAGGACACGTCTCTGGGCGCTTTTAATAACTTGATTGAAAATTAATTTAAATAAAACCGATTTAATGACATTTACGCAAATAAAAAATTAAATAAATAACATTAACATAAATTACCAAGGTAAAAAAATTGCAGAAGTAACTACAACAAAATTTTTGGGCCTGACAATAGACATGCAATTGAATTGGGAAGCACATATTGAGATTCTCTGCAAGAAGCTTGGCAGGTCGGCATAGGCTTGCTCCAGTGGTAAAAAAAATACCCTTCTTACATCCTACCATGGATTAGTGGTATCAGTCTTGAGATATGGGATAATTTTTTGAGGTAACTCATCGGATACAACCTTAGCTTTTAAAGTTCAAAAACGATGCATTTGTGCTACGTTCGGGATGCAAGTTACAGATAGCTGCAGACAAGTATTTATAAACAACCAAATCTTAACCCTTCCGTGCCTGTATATTTTTGAAGTTATGTGGTTTGTAAGGAATAACCTCCATTATTTTCCTCTATTAAGTGACAATCTGGAACGTAACCGATGTAATAAGTGTAGGCTGCTCATAGGCAAACGCAAGAAAAAGATTATAAGTGACAGCATTTTTTGTATGGCTCCTCTTCTATGTAAAAAGCTGCCAAATGCAATTAAACAACCTAAGTTATCCATGTTAAAAAGTAGATTAAAAAAGATACTGGTACGCAAGTTCTATTATGTAAAAGAATTTTTAAATGATAGGTAAACTAATTGGAATACTGATGTATAGATTTTGTTTAACGTGACATTTTGCATTTCATTAACTTCCACATTAAATTCCATTGGTTACATTAGTGTCCATTGTCTATATTTTATGAAACTTTAGATTCAACCAACGTTAGGTCAGATAATATATTGTAACTGACAGGTTCAATTAGATTACACTGTATAAATTGTGAGGGTTCTTGAGTTTATAAATATATCATTTTATACATGTTGACATTCTTTTATTATTTACATATTGAAATATTTTTTTTATTATACTAAAGTCCAGTCGCGGAGCAGGAAGAATTACATCGTACAATGACCTGTTATTACCTGTCTCTGTCACTCCCGCGTAAATATAAATAGTCTCGCTCGCACAGATGCAATGACCGCCATCCTCGGGGATTGTAAACCTTTTACCTGAGACTTTAAGGTTTGTTCTTGTTTGCATGTGGTTTTGGTTAGCTTTGAATAACGACAAGTAATCCTTGGCTTGCTTGACATAATTCATAATTTTTTAAAAACTATTTTCGTACAAAAAATTAAAACGACTTCAAAACCACAAATAGGCATTCAAAAGCGAAAAATAAATTAATATCATTATTACAAGTGCTACTTACTCATCTATTTGAAGTCGGTGCCAGTCAGGCCAAAATACTATATAGGCACGTGGTAGGTAGGCCATTATACGGTATATCCATTACCTGTTAGACTTGGCTAGGCAAAAGCAGTTGGTGTGGAGGTATTGAGATTATCTCCATACCACTGCGAATTTAATCCCATCGAACTAGTGTGGGAAGACGTCTAGGGGTCTGTGGCCCGTAAAAATACAACATTTAAGATGGCAGATGTTTAAAAAATGCTCCAGGAAGCTTTAGGCAACATTTCAGCAGAAAAATGGCAAAACTGCATCAGTCACGTAATAAAAGAGGAATCGAAATAAGATATACTAGATGATAATGTAGACAAAGCTGTTGATTCTTTTGTAATAAATGTGACAGAAGAAACGTCTTCCAAAAGCGGTTACTCCGATACAGAGGAATCGGAGTCTGATTTTTGAATTATATTTTTTTATTTCTGCCTAATGAGTACTTGTCTCGATTATATAACTTATAATATAAACTCTAAACAAATAATGTATACAATAGGGAATATGCATGCATTTTTTTATATTTTTAATTCACTTTTTACATTATTATAACACAATAAAAAATATAAATACTCTTGTAAATGTACAAATTGATTTTTAAACTAATATTTAAAATATCGATATAATTTGTCCAGTTTAAACGCCGCCATCTTTCCCGCGCCTGCATGACATCACAGGCCACGACCTGTGTTTGTTTACTACAAGTGTTGCAGTTACTTTGTACCGATTTTTGAGTTGTGCTAGCTAATCAAACGATGGAGAACACGACTTTTCTCTCTAACACTACTAGCTCAGTACGAATATCGACACCGTTAAAGCAGAAAACATGCCATGTGACGTCACATTGGGTTTCCACAGATAATGATGCGATTCGCAAACTTGAATTTCCCGCGCCTATTTTGCACTTTTTAAATAATATTTTTTATAATTAATAACTAACTAAATAATAAAATAATTGTTTTGGCATAATGGCGGGACATTAAAGATTCTACGAAAAAAAAATCAAGCCAATTTAAACTACATGCATATTCCTTATTATAATAATTTATTTAACAAGTTGGTGAATTTTCTTTTTCCTTCAAATATTTCATGTAAACCGCACCAGATACAAAAATGTTTGTGACCACTGTCAGTAGGTAAAGAGGTCATTGTACAAAATTCTTTCTGCTCCGCGACTGGACTTTATACATAATGACATTCTTTGACATCGCTTACACGGCTGAACTGCAAGAGCTCCTACGGCAAGTTTTAAACTACATACTTATCAAAGTCCACAACAACATCTTGCTGAAGCACAAGACGTTGGCGTAACTGTGGTCACCAAACATATCACACTTACATAGCACAACCGGAAGAAGTCAGAAATTAATATACGGCGAATCAGATGACATATAGGTAATAATAATTATAATACAACCGATGAAAACCTAAAAATGAAAAAAGAAGAAAAATACCTTATCAGCTGACTAATAATTAACATTGTATAAATTCATACCAATAGCAACTGTGTTGCCAGACATATTGCATGCATCTAGAAGAAGAAGCCAGTTTGTATGGGTCAACTTTTAAAATGTTTTGTATCACCTTATCATACCTGCAAACGGCAATACAAGTTCCTACAATTTGGACTGCGTTGCTATTGGTCCACGTAATCAATATACAGTCAATTCTACATATAGTCATCATGACAAGTATGTAATATGAACGGCCCTTAACAATTTCAAAATAAGAAATAGGCGTTGGCTTCACCCCTACCAATTAACCAACTAACTTTCTCAATATTGGCAATGTGCGTAAGATATACTCAGCAGGTAGTCCGAAAAACTGAGTGTTGTGGTATGTACGCAGAAGAAGAAAAATATGACCCAGCTAAACAAAATAACGTCAGTTTTTCGCCAGAGACGTGAAAAGGTACTGAATGGTTAATGTTATAAAACGGGGAATTGATTGTTCTGCGGATACCAAACGCAATAATTTTATAACGTATTGATATAATTTAAGCATTAAGCAAGATTTAATCACAATCAAAAAATTACCTCGACCTTTCGGTTGCGGTACAACCGCCGCGCCGTGGTCACGAGAAGACTTAAGAAATCCCGGGTCTTCTCATTAAGAAATTGAGAAAATCTCTAACTTCAACATCTTCAAAAATCTTTGGTCTTCAAAAATCACAAGGTTACCTTACCACCACGATACACAAAACTAACTATACCAATATTTAATTCTATGAAAACTGATTTCTAAAAACATTACATTTCAGACTCCAGGTGTGTACAAGGTGGATTGCAGCTGTGGTAGTTCTTTTATTGATCAAAGCGGACATTTGCTGAAACGATCAAAGAACACACCGCCGCTGTACGAAACCAGAGAGAGTGCCAGAAACGAAAATCTGCGATTGTAGAGCATTTGATTGTTGCTGGAACTGGTCATTGGATCAAGCTCTACGATCCAAAGTTTCTGTCTATCGAACGTTATTATGACACAAAAATGGTTTGGGAAATTAAAAACATTCTGATTTCAACCGCGAGGATGGTTTTTGGTTATCATCGTCGTGGAATCCAGTTATGAATATAATATGTGTGCATCCCGGAGCGAGTTTGGAGAAGCCTGTTTGTTGATTTGGATAAAGTTGTGTGTCGGGGTGGCAACCCCGCAATTTTGGAAAACGAAATGAGGTTAGATGTAAATCTCTTCATTTCCTGATGAGATGACCCGCAATTTCTTATTAGTAGATAATAGTTATTTTTCTAAATTGTCTGCTATAAAAACCTTGTCCCGACAATAACATATACAAAAAACATAGAATCATCCAATTCGGTGAGATCGTTCAAAAGTAATGAGCGGACATACATTGCGAAGATCCATTTTATATAAAACTAGATGCCCGCCCCGGCTTCGCCCGTGGTATATTATATAGCACTCATCGGGATCCCGTACATATCCAACGGTGAAAGAATGACTGAAATCGGTTCACTCATTCCTGAGAATATCGATTTCAAACAAAAAACCTCTTCAGCAACCTGCTACGCCACCTGTCGGAAATTGGTCGTACCAACTCAGATTTAGAAAAAAAAATTAGCAAAGGTTTATATTCGAGGCACAGATTACTAAAATTCAATGACGCAATTTTTGACACATGCTGTCATGTGTCATGTCAAAGCACGAAACGTGCGAAAACTCTCAAAAGGGGAATATTTTTTCCCGATTTTGTTACATTCTTGTTTCATGCTCCGCTTCAATTAATAGTAGAGTTATTTTCTATAGCCTAAAGCCATCCTCGATAAATGGACTATCCAATAGAAAAAGAATCTTTCAATTCGGCCCAGTACTTCCCGAGATCCTAGCGTTCAAGCAAACAAACAAACAAATAAACAAACAAACAAACTCTTCAGCTTTATAATATTAGTATAGAACTCATCGGGATCCCGTACATATCCAACGGTGAAAAAATGACTGAAATCGGTTCACTCATACCTGAGAATATCGATTTCAAACAAAAAACCTCTTCAGCAACCTGCTACGCCACCTGTCGGAAATTGGTCGTACCAACTCAGATTTAGAAAAATAATTAGCAAAGGTTTATATTTAAGGCACAGATTACTGAAATTCAATGACGCAATCTTTGACACATGCTGTCATGTGTCATGTCAAAGCACGAAACGTACGAAAACTCTCAAAAGGGAATATTTTTTCCCGATTTTGTTACATTCTTGTTTCATGCTCCGCTTCAATTAATAGTAGAGTTATTTTCTATAGCCTAAAGCCATCCTCGATAAATGGACTATCCAATAGAAAAAGAATCTTTCAATTCGGCCCAGTACTTCCCGAGATCCTAGCGTTCAAGCAAACAAACAAACAAATAAACAAACAAACAAACTCTTCAGCTTTATAATATTAGTATAGAACTCATCGGGATCCCGTACATATCCAACGGTGAAAAAATGACTGAAATCGGTTCACTCATACCTGAGAATATCGATTTCAAAAAAAAACCTCTTCAGCAACCTGCTACGCCACCTGTCGGAAATTGGTCGTACCAACTCAGATTTAGAAAAAAAAAAATAGCAAGGGTTTATATTCGAGGCACAGATTACTGAAATTCAATGACGCAATCTTTGACACATGCTGTCATGTGTCATGTCAAAGCACGAAACGTACGAAAACTCTCAAAAGGGGAATATTTTTTCCCGATTTTGTTACATTCTTGTTTCATGCTCCGCTTCAATTAATAGTAGAGTTATTTTCTATAGCCTAAAGCCTTCCTCGATAAATGGACTATCCAATAGAAAAAGAATCTTTCAATTCGGACCAGTACTTCCCGAGATCCTAGCGTTCAAGCAAACAAACAAACAAACAAACAAACAAACTCTTCAGCTTTATAATATTAGTATAGATACTAGCTGTACCCTGCCACGCTTCGCTGTGACACATTTTGATGCAAAAAATAGATAAAAACATTCCTTGATGCGGATTAATATATCATTCTAAAATTGCAGCTCGATTGGTGCATAACATTTTGAGTTTTTGAAGTGTACACAAACCAACATAACGTTTATATAGATACAAGATATAAAGATGAGCAACACTGCGAAAGCCACGTCGTATCAGTAGGTTATATATAGCACACTAGGTCAAACTTAAGTAGATATACACGCGGCCAGCAAGTAAGTGAGATCATCATATCTCGTACTCACCAATGTGGAGTTTCATGACCAGAGGATTGGGTGTAATTTCTACCAGATCCGTGTACTGATGAAAGTAAAAGTCACTATGACCCAGAACTGACGAGGTCACATTGACAGAGTATCTGCAATCAAACATCAGATAATACAAAAAAATATTTATTTTTATATTTATTTTGCAGGGATATTTTTTTTATTAATTAAGCGAGTTTGTATAGGTATTTATAAAGATACCAAAAGTAAAGTCAATAATAAATAATAAAATGTGACAGTACTACGTAACGGGAAAACATTCATAACACAAATTGGAAAATAATCAGTTAGAATCCTGCCAGCGCTCACGGCCCGGCAATATAACTTGGGCTACCATGTCAACGATGGCACACTCACTTCTCATTGAATAGTTTAATCATCTCCAACAAACAGGTTTTCTCACGATGAATTTCCTCACCGTATTTGAGATGGTAGCATTACGCACATGTCTTCGAAATGACAGTGCTGCGCGTAGGTTTATGAACTAGGGTGGGGTGCCTGTTTGTTAATTGCCGATTTTCTAACAGAAAAGCCATTACTAACCTGAGAGGGTTGATGTTGGGTTTGTTAGGCGAGCGGACTAAAACTACCTCATGAAAGAAGCTAAGAGATTCTCCTCGCGCGGCGCCAAGCTCCCCTGGGCGTCCCGATACTAAATTCGTCCATCGCTCGATTCGACCCCCAAACTCATCATCAAACGAATCTGAAATGACACAGACGGTACTCGTAAATAACATAAATATGACCATTTGACGGTTAAAGTTTTCAAGTCTAGAATGAAGATATTTGAAACTACTGTACTTTGAGTACTATTTCGACTTTCTAAAGGCTTTTGATAAAATCGACAACGATATTTTATTGCGTAAGCTGTCTGCACTGGGCTTCACTCCCGGCCTCCGGAAATTTTTCGCGGACTAGTTGAAGGATCGGCGACAGTATTTTAGTTCCGGTGCCCATGTCTCTGAGCCTTATCACACCAGATCTGGTGTAAGTCAAGGGTCCATCACTAGCCCGCTACTCTTTTAAATCATGGTTATGGCTAATGTTTTTTGTACGCGGATGACCTTATACTCTTTCTCGAAATAAGGACGTCTGGCGATTGCCTTAGTTTGCAAGAAGACATTGATATTGTTTTTGCATGGGCGACGAATAATAAGTTACCATTTATTTAATGTGGCTAAATGTAATGTGATGACATTTAACCGAAAAATCAATCCCATAACTTTTAAATACTGCCTTGGTGGTTCAGGTATAAATAGAGTGAATACGATTCGTGATCTGGGGGTCAAGTTTGATCGCGGTCTCACATTTCATGACCATATAACAGACTTGGCCAAAGATGCTTATCGTTGTCTGGATTTTGTTATGCGAAACGCTAAATACTTTGATAGTCCTTTAGTTGTCAAGACCTTATACAACTCTTTGATAAGGAGTAAACTTGAGTCGAGTGCCTGCGTCTGGAACCCACACCACGTCACTTACGCTCGAACGTTGGAGAAAGTTCAAAAGGCTTTCTTGAAATCACTCTATAAAAAAAGTTATGGTTTTTATCCATATCTCTATCCGACAAAGTTTCTACTCGGTCAGCTCGGGTACAACACGCTGGAAGTCAGAAGGTTGGTCAACTAGACCAACTCTTCACTGGGTGCAAAATTCTTAGGGGATCGATTGACTCTCTTGATTTACACAATTTAATGAGCTCTTTGAGTGTGCTAGACAAACCAGGTCTCATGAATAGACGAGGACAATTACATAGGTTTATCCACCTAAAGAGCAGCCGAACTGCGGCGCGCGCTATGACGCCGCTGGTCCGAATCCCAACGTCACCTCAATGCTCTTCTCTCCGCCAACACTGATGTTGATTTTTTTTATGATAATGGAACACCCTACGAATGATTATATTTGAATATTGTGCGAATCTTACTGACCAGTGGGATATGAATGCAAAAGAAGATATATCGTTTGACGACCATGATTAATTAGACTGTTTTTTTTTTAATTACATTTTTTTAAACTTTTATAGGGTTTTTACACTTGACCGCCATCTCGCTTTATGTTAAGCCACGATGCGGGTTACGATGAAGCGTGTTTACCTAGAAGAAACCTCACAAAGATTGTAACCTAACCTAAAAAAAATAAAAAAAAATATGGAATTCGATAAAAAATATCTGTGATATTCCACATAACAAAAAAGATGCTCAGGAGTTGTTAAGTGGAGCTGCTAATAAAAGACAAGCCTTAAACCAGTGTAATAAATATTTTGCCAATACAGGAGCAAGGCTCGCTTTTAAGATTCTACAAAAACTTAAAACATCTCAAGAATCTCTATGCCAACAAATTCAGATGAAGAGTTTCCGTTCAAATTCTTTATTTTTGGCTCCAACTGATTACGCTGAAATGTATGATATTTTACAAAACCTGAAACCTGACAGCGCACCGGGTGGGTGCAGACGATATCACACCACTTTTATTGAAGTTTGGGAAACAATACCTCATTGAGCCTCTAGTTTACATAAGTAATCTGAGTATGGCAACGGGCACGTTTCCCAAAGCCTGGACAACAGCAGTGGTCGTACCGGTGTACAAGAAAGGAGACAAAAAAGAGCCAGACAGTTATAGGCCCATTTCACTACTCAGTAATGTATCTAAAATAGTTGAAAAGCTAGTAAATAAACGTTTAACGAACTTTATGGAGAAATATAAAATCTTGGATGAGCGTCAATTTGGTTTTAGGCCAGGCAAGTCAACCGAAGACGCTGTCCAGCGTTTGACGGAAGTGGTGTCGTCTCACTTGGACAGAGGACAGAGATGCATAGGTGTATTTCTTGATCTCGCACGTGCCTTCGATAGCCTATCCCCAAAACTACTGCTTAAAAAACTTGAATTGTCTGGAATCAGGGGCAGTGCTCTAAGCTGGTTCACAAGTTATTTGAAAAACCGTAAGCAATATCTTAAAGTTGGCAATCAAAAAAGCGACGAAGCCACTATCTCTTACGGAATTCCACAAGGAAGCGTCCTATCCCCTACCCTGTTTACTATTTACATGAATGACCTACTAGGACTTAACCTACCGAACATGGAGATAATCTGTTACGCGGACGATACTGTCGCCATCTTCCATGGGAAAGACTGGTTCTCTGCTTTGAGAATGGCAGAAACTGGAATGGCGGAACTGTCCCGGTGGTTTGATGCCAATCTTCTTACTCTTAATTTGACCAAAACTAACTTTATAGCTTTCAGCATTACACAAGCCACCGGCACAGAACTCTCATTTTTACAAATTCACGACAACAACTGTGCGTCACAAGGCTACACTCACGCCAGGTTCCCTAATTCCTGCTGGACATGTAATAAAATAGCAATAGTACATCATATTAAGTATTTGGGTATTATGATTGACCAACACTTAACTTTTAAGAACCATATCTCATGCACAGCTAAAAAAGCTCGAAAACTAATCTACGTAATGAAAGTGTTGAGACCAGCAGCGAAACATCACGTTAAAATCTTAGTGTATAAATCGTTGTGTCAATCATTTCTACAATACTGTATTGCGGTATGGGGAGCAGCCGCTCGGACACACATGGAAGAAGTGGAACGAGCACAACGAGCTGTTCTAAAGGTTCTGGGCAAAAAACGTCGATATCCAACAGAACAGCTTTACGGGGAGGCAGCCGTGCTGACTGTTCGTCAGCTCTACGTTCTCCGGACTATTGCAAAGAGTCATCACTTATCGGCTGGACGGGACAATACAAAGCGCAAACGCCCTGCGACCTTCCACTACCTAGAATAAACTCTGTTTTTGCTTCTCGCTTGCCAAGGGTCGCACACATTTTTACATATAATGCTGTTTGTAGACACATTGACATAGTTGATGACAATTTTATAGAATGTAAGCCTAAAGTACAAAAATGGCTACGTTCTCTGTCCTACGCCCAGACGGAAAACCTAATTAAACACAGTGAAATGAAGATTAGTAATGTACTCGTATATCCCACAATAAATAGCCAAACACAAGCTATCACTGCTTTTAAACAATGAATATACACATATTTATATACACAAATACAAACCTAATGAATATACACATTTACAAATCTCTCGCTCACGCACAGCTTACCAAACTCTTACCTTACCAGGGCCTACTCCACACACTACACTTTACATTACTCAGATACGCACACAACTGTTCTCTTTCACATTATCACTAACTTTCACTCATACAACCCCAACCGCACCACCTCATACACGTAAATGGGCAATTTGCTTGTTCGTATATTCATACGGAATATATTAATTGGTAAAATTACTTATTCGAAATTTACTTGCTATATCTAAAAGAAATTGGTATTAGTCAGTTTATTTAAGACCAAAGTAAAAATTCCAATTCCTATGTGTAATAAATATAAATATTGATTTTGTTTTAATGTAACAATATGTAATTTTAAGTAATACAACTGTTGAAAATTTGTAAGCAGTATTAACTATAGGTATAAACATGTATTCTAAGTCAAATTAATTCTAGATTCAACAATATACTTTTAAAAATAATAAATATTATACTTAGAGTTAACGCGATATGTGCTACTAAATCAGATAATTGGACCAGAGCACCCAAGATACAGGCTCAACCTAGTTTGGGGCTCAATGTAAACTGTACAGCCATTGAAAAATAAATTAGCCATAAACTCTCATTGTAAAATTAAGAAACAGTGTAATATCTTGATGGAATAAAAATGATTATTATTATTAACCAACAGGGAAAACCCACTCAGGCAACGTATTCCACAGCCTAGACGTTCTTATCACAAAGTAGAGTCAAATCTCTTCGTTCGTGTATTTGGAACATCAACCATGAAACGATGTCGTTTTTTCAAGCTACGAGCATTTCAATATCAAATTTAGATTAGGGTCGAAGAAGAAATTAATATTTTTATTGACTTCTTTTTTGATCATCGATTGATGGTCGTATCGTGGTAGTTGCGGGGGCTAAGACTGGCGTGCATTCGCCGTCGCAGAGGCGTAGTGAATGTGCAGCGCGTCCGAGCGTTAGCGATTTTAACCTTTAACTAGGGACATGACAAATTTATAACACTATAAGGGACATGACGTCTCACAGGCTACTACTTTCAAAGTTAAATTTTGTCATAAAATTGCATCTGGATTATTTAAAATTGTGTTAATATTTAACTATCGGAATGTAATAAAACAAATTAAATGAACTTAATCAGTATTTATTCATTTTTTAATATGATAATCAACAAATTGTGGTACTTTTCAGTCTTAGTTGACATGAGATCCTTGTTTATCGTTTTAATTAACCTTATATAAATAATGCGACAAATTTAACATTTTTTACTTAAAATCTAATCAATAAGAAACATTAAAAATATAAAAGATATTTCTGAAATAAAATAATAACAATTCTGACACCTACTCAACTTGGCATAAACATTGCAGACATATGGGGTTGCAACACCCGACACATGTGTATACTGTCATTCTGTGCAGTTTCGGTGGACAAATACTGCATGCCCTTCGCTTGCCCTGACTGGTTTCAGGACTTTGGATTTCTTCTTCAACCATATCTTCACCAAGTACTCGCTTTATGACTAGCCGTAGCACCCTTGGTAATTGATTGCATCATCAGTACTATTGGTGCTATCTTCATCAGAACTATCAGAGCTCCTGTCATTGCTGCTATCTACTTCTGGAATATTCTCCACTAAATCTTGATCTTGGTCACGAAACTGTACTAGTTCACGATCGGAAACCAACAACTCGTCAATATCATCTTCACTGGCAGATTGGTCTGAAGCCAGCAAGAGGGCATTGAATTCCTCTTCAAATGATGGGCTGTCTACTCGTAATATTTTTCTCTTTGATGAACACGTGGGCTGGAGTTGACGTTTCTTAGCGTTTTCAGCCATTTTGCACTAAAATGAAAAAAATATTTCGTAAAAATATTTGTATGACAACTAGGGACATGTAGCCTCATAGGCTACGACCGATTTTCTGATTAGTATTACTTACCTGTCAAATAACGGACGACACATCTGCTTCCTTCCACGGTCGTTTGAGCACTAAAACAAAAGCTACTGAGACGCGGGGTCGCGGCAAGCGGGGGGAAGTGGTCAATTTTAAGAATTTGCAAAACACGCGACGCCTGTGAGACTACACGTCACTAGTTAAAGGTTAACTTAGATCGCTCTGCAAGTTGAACAAAAGATTCGGTAAAAAATGCGCGCGCGCCGGTTTTGCCTGCCGCAATTATTACTTTTGAGTTTGAACCTGTGTAGTGTATATAATTGATCTTAGTTTTTACTCAGATTTATGTTTTTAATTGTAAGCACAATGGAACAAATTAATTAATTTAGATTAGAATAAAAGAATTTGAAAACATTAATTGGTGACTAGTGTTGACATCCTTGAAATTTAGTTTGTAATAGCATGTAAGACAAGTTGTGTAATTTTTTGCCGCAATAAAAGTTTTTATTATTTATTTATTATTTAATAGAAAAAAGGGCAAGGTGGTATTAGAGCATGTAAATCAGCAGCACACTCTCCGAAGTGTACCCGATAAAAAATCGATAGGCTAGCATTTTTTCGGCAATGTTCGAGACTTTGAAGTCTTTTTCGCACAAGAGTGTCGTTGCCTATGAGCCTTTTGGCACGTCTCTCGGTCGATTCCAAAGTCTCTAGCTGATACTTAGCCGAACCATCCCAAAGATGCGACCAGTACTCCATACAAGATCGATTTGTGCTTGATATAAAGTGAGCAACTGTTCAGACTTGAAGTATCTTCGCACCCTTGAGAGGACACCTAGTTTTTGGCAGCTAATTTAGCCTTGGACTCGATAAACGAACCATAGTTGAGTGTAGATGTTAATGTAACGCCCAAAAGCTCAAGACGGTTAGAAATCGCCACGGATTCACCTCTTAACGTTGGAGTCAGATGGAATGTACTCCTTTTAGCGAAGAACAGACGCCTGCGTCTTATTCTCGTTGAAATTGACCAGATTGGCATCACCCCATTGAGACACCGCCTCATGGGTCAAGCTCAAACGCTCGATTAAACTCTCCCTCAGCACCTGAGTTTGCTGCCCACTGGCTCTCGCACTTGATATGTAACTCTCTACAGCGGTGCTATCATCTGCGTACCCAAAGATACCGGGCTTCAACAGATCGTTGATATGTAGCAGAAAGAGAGTCGCAGAGAGCACCGACCCTTTAGGGACTCCGGCATTAATATCCATTTGATCCGACGAGCAGCTATCAATGACCACTCGTATGGATCGATCCCTCAAAAAGCCCGATATCCACGTTATAAAACCTGGAGACAAACCATAAGCTGAAAGCTTGCTTAAAAGCCCTCGTGCCAAACCCTGTCGAAAGCCTTCGAGATATCCAGGGAGACTGCAAGTGCTTCCCCGTGTTTCTCAATAGCTTCACTCCAGATGTGAGTGACGTACGCTATAATACCCCGGTGGACCGGTTTCGGCGATATCCATATTGCCGGTCACTGAGGAGGTCGTTTGATTCTAGGTACGTCTGGAGACTTTTTTGGTTTTAACTTTTATAGGTTTACACTTGACCGCCTTCTCGCCTGATGTTAAACGATGATGCGGTCTACGATGGAGCGTGTTTACCTAGATGAAACCGATTCACTCTCGATTTGAAGACACAAAGATTGTAACTATCGGGAAAAACCCTCTCAAGCAACGTATTCCACAGCCTTGATGTTCTTATCACAAAAGTAGAGTCAAATCTCTTCGTTCGTGTCTTTGGAACATCAACCATGAAATGATGTCGCTTTTTCAAGCTACGAGCATTCCGATAGAAAAAAGGGCAAGGTGGTATTAGATCGTACAAATCAGTCGCACACTCTCCGAAGTGTATCCGATAAAAAACCGATAAGCTAGCAATTTTCCGGCGATTTCCGAGACTTTGCAGTCTTTTTCGCACGAGGATGTCATTGCCTATGAGCCTTTTGGCACGTCTCTCGATCGATTCCAGAGCCTCCAGCTGATACTTAGCCGATCCATCCCAAAGGTGCGAGCAGTACTCCATACAGGAGCGAATCTGTGCTTGATATAACGTGAGCAACTGTTCAGACTTGAAGTACCTTCGCATCTTTGAGAGGACACCTAGTTTTTTAGCAGCTAATTCAGCCTTAGATTCGATATACGAGCCAAAGTTGAGAGTAGATGACAAAGTAACGCCCAACAGCTCGAGATGGTCGGATACCGGCACGGATACACCGCGAAAAGTAGGAGTCCGTTGGAAAGGACTCCTTTTTGCGGACAACAGACACGCCTGCGTTTTTCCCTCGTTAGACCTGACCAGATTGGCATCGCCCCATTTAGAGACTGCCTCAAGGGTCAAGTTTAAACGCTCGATCAAACTCTCTCTTAGTACCTGAGTTTGTTGCCTATTGGCTCTCGCGCTCGATATGTAGCTCTTTACAACGGTGCTATCAGCTGCCTACCCAAAGATACCGGGCTTCAACAGATCGTTGATATGTAGCAGAAAGAGTGTCGCAGAGAGCACCGACCCTTGAGGGACTCCGGAATTAATATCCATTTGATCCGACGAGCAGCCATCAATGACCACTCGTATGGATCGATCCCTCAAAAAGTCCGATATCCACGTTATAAAACCTGGAGACAAACCACAAGCTGAAAGCTTACTTAAAAGGCCATCGTGCCAAACCCTGTCGAAAGCCTTCGAGATATCCAGGGAGACTGCAAGTGCTTCCCCGTGTTTCTCAATAGCTTCACTCCAGATGTGAGTGACGTACGCTAAAATATCCTCGGTGGACCGGTTTCGGCGAAACCCGTATTGCCGGTCACTAAAGAGGTCGTTTGATTCTAGGTACGTCAGGAGCCTGTGGTTTAAGACACGTTCCATAGTCTTGCAGAGTATGGACGTGACCGAGATTGGCCTGTAGCTGGCAGGGTCAGCACGACTACCCTTCTTGGGTACTGGTTGCACGCTGGCAAGCTTCCAAGACTTCGGTACTTGCCCAGTTTCAAGAGAGAGTCTATACAGGCGCGTCAGTATTAGAGACAACTCAGGCGCACAAACCTTCAACACTACGGCAGGAATACCATCTGGGCCACTAGCCTTATTCATGTCCAGATTGCGTAGCACTTTGCGAACCTCCATTTGGCGAATATGTATTTCTGACATAGAAGTCGGATAGCCAGGTGAAGTAGAAAATGTTGCGCTACCAGTATCTAGACGCGAAGATTCCGCAAACTGAGATGCAAACAAGTTTGCCTTCTCCATTGCGGTGTGAGCCAGTGTCCCATCAGGTTTCAGCATTGAAGGCAGTGAGGGGTGGCAGAAGTTCGATTCGACCGATTTAGCAAGGGACCAAACGCTTTGTTGCCCGCAGGGTACAAAGCTAGTTTGTTCCCTATTCGACTAATATGGTCAAAACGAGCCCTCTAAAGAACCTTTTTGCGTGCGTTAGCAGCCTTGTTGAACGTTTTCTTCTTCTGGTGTGTGTCCTTTGCTCTACGGTGTCGAGCATCAACCCAAGCTAGGTAGGCCTCATGTTTAAATGCTTCAGCACTTTTACATTGAGAACCAAACCAAGGGCGAGCTTTGCTGGATAATGTGACGTCGGAGTATGGAATGAAATATTCCATAGCCGTTTGTATTACATTAGTCACAGCATCCGCGCAGACTGAGGAATCACCAGAAGTGAAGCACAATGGCTGCCATGGGTAAGATGCAAAGAAAGAGCGCATCTCGCCCCAATCTGCTGACTTGTATCGCCACATCCGCCGGTTGCCTCTAGGGCTGGGATCAGGCGGATGGTAGACAGATGCTGACTTCACCAGACAGTGGTCGGAGCTGCCTAACGGCAAAGATACCACCACGGAATAACGGTCTGGATCTGTTGTCAGCAGGAGGTCTAAGCAATAAGGTGTATGCGACACAACCTTGGGTATTCTTGTGGTCTCTTGGACCAACTGGGTTAGGTCTAACGATAAAGCTAGCTTTTTGGCCGTTGAAATCCCCCAGTAGCACTAATTGAGCCGAAGTACCCTTCGCTGCTGAGCCGCGTCCGCCACCTCACTTAAATAGTCCGTGAGACTTGTCGTCTCCTGGTCTCCGCTGTGCGACCGATACACACAGGCATAGATAATTTTGTCCATGCCTGTGTCTATCAGTGCCCAAAGAACAGAAAATCTAGTGTCTTCAAGGGTGCGGAGACGCCGACAGCAGATGTCGTCACGTGCGCACAGGCACACTCCAGCATGAGACATTGACTCGTTTCATTTGTATACGTTGATTAATAAAATATTTTAATTGTATTTCTGGAAATAATAATTTAGTATGTAGGAACAATAATTTAATTGTATTCTATTGATAAATGTTAAAGTTATTAATGTGAGTATTGTGTGAGAAAATTGTGAGTGGAAATCCGTTTTTATCTCAATAAATAAATTAGTTCAAATCATTATCTAGCACTGCACGGCGCTCTTCGCCCGGAGATATAAGATATTTTATCTCTGTGGCCAGTAATTTCACTGGAAACATTCCTCTTAAAACCAAAACAAAGTGATGTTTTCACATTAATCCTTAAGGTGGTTCTTTTCCAAGCGAACTCTGCAAAAAGTCAAACCAGTAAAAAAATATTCAATTTTATTGAAATTTGTACCTTAACATTGTTAAGAATTTTGTCATCTTAAAATTTATATAGAACAGATGAATGAACACAACATTAAATGTTATTATGTCATTAAAAATTAATCAATATTCCCTGCACATATCAAAGGTTTTTTTCTTTATGTATTTCCTTACCATCCAAAGTGAAATTCTCCATGTTAGGGAAGACTGGAACCATGTAGTCGTCGGGTTGGATGTCACGTGGAACCGTCTCCCCGCAGTACCGTCGGTCGCTATACCCGACCCGAGTTGTCCCTGTCTGTGCAAGATATACATATTTAAAAAAATATATAATTCGTGTACAGCTCAAGTGGCTCCCCATTCGCTTTCATTGGAATGCTCATATATACTCTCACACATGGACGTATGAAAAAAGTCGGACGTAGTCACGCTAAAACAAAAAATGGGTCACTAGAGTCGGCCAAATTTGCCCGTGTCCGTTGCCAGGTTGTCACTGATAGGCTGACACGCACACATATACACAAGATCGCGCGTGTAATGATGATGACCACTGATGTGTGTGTGTGTGTGTGTCAGCTTGTATGTAACAGCGCACACGTGTATATTATGTGGCCGACTTTATGGACACAGTTTTTGTTTAAGCGAGACTACGTCCGACTTTTTAACCCCCGACCATAAAAAAGGGTGTAACAAGTTTGACGTCGATGTCTGTCTGTCTGTCTGTCTGTCTGTCTGTCTGTCTGTCTGTCTGTCTGTCTGTCTGTCTGTCTGTCTGTCTGTCTGTCTGTCTGTCAGTCTGTGTGTGTGTGTGTCTGTCTGTGGCACCGTAGAGCTCAAACGGATGGGCCGATTTCGATGCGTTTTTTATTTTATTTTAAGGTACATATTCGTGCGGATGTTCTTATCTATGTTTGGTTAATATCGATTTAAAATGGCCGCCTCCACAAAATGGCGGACAAAATATTTCTTCACGACCTATCTCAATATGGGTATTAAATGAAAGGGCTTGAGGAGTAGAACACTATTTACTATAACAAATTTAAATTCCAAGATGGCCGCCACCACAAAATGGCGAATTATATTATTTTTTCATTACTACCACAATATGGGTATCAAACGAAAGGGCTTGACTAGTAAAATACTTTGCACTATGACAAATTTCAAATCCAAGATGGCCGCTCTCACAAAATGGCGAAATACATTTTTTTTTCTAAACTTCCTTAATATGGGTATCAAATGAAAGGGCTTGACTAGTAGAATGTTGTACAGATAAATATCAAATCCGAGGTAGTCGGGTGTTAGTCAAAATTTTTAATTTTGTTCTTGTTTATACGTCCACGCTTTCACTGCCTTACAGAGTTCTATTTAACTCTACTACGCCACGATATCTGGAAGACTGCTTTACATATACCGCTCACTCACGTCATCTTAGATCATATACCTATATTTTGACCCTGCAATTAATTGCTTTCTGCACGTTGCGAAACTTTTTACGGAAAATCGTTTGCATTTCAAACAGTTCAGTTGTGGAATGCCTTCCGTATTTAAGGTGCAAGTCAAAAAACATTATTTGTCGAAGGCCTGCTGAAGTCTGATGATCATTATTATATCTTTATTAAATAGTTTTTTGGATTTGTTTTATATCTTAATATATATAAATCTCCTGTCACGATGTTTGTCCGCGATGGACTCCTAAACTACTTAGCAGATTTTAATCAAATTTGGACACCGTGTGTAGATTGATCCAACTTAAAAGATAGAATAGTTTTTATTTCGATTAATGGGCTTTATGTGACAACATCCGAGCGAAGCCGGAACGGGCCACTTGTGTATTAGTATATGTAATAAGGTTGTTTATGTATCAGCATGTATTGTTATTAGAATCTATGTCTATTTTATTTTAGTCAATGATTAGTATTTTAACGATAAGGTCGCCATTTGCAACTATATTTTAAGATTGTTTGTTTTGTTAAGAGCAATAAAGAGTTTTATCTATCTATGTAGTTAAATTAAAACGATATAGCTATTATGTGCATTACGTAAGCAGATTACATTATAAATTTAATTTTCCAACTTCTTTGTTGTAAATGGAGCCTTCTGTCACAAAGAGCAAGTTGGCATTTTGGGTCTGGAGGTACCGATCCACAATATAGATCCCATCTACTCTCATGATCCCTGACAGCGCCTACTGCAGAAACCATCATTATAATAAGGTGAAGCCTGTCCAGATCTGGCGAATGATAGAGGCGAATAGAGAAATTAAGAAACTGGCGAATTCTATCAACCTTACAAAAAGTGGCTTAAGTATATATCATGATAATCTTTATGTATAAAAATGTTATGTTGGTTTGTGTGCGCTTCAAAAACTTAAAAAGTTCCGCATCAAGGATTGTTTTTATCTCATTTTTGCATCAGACACACATGTGCCACAGCGAAGCGTGGCAAGGCACAGCTAGTATAATAACAGGATATCACAGCATAGTAAGAACGTAATTGGACAATACCATCATGTCAACGTGTACAGCGTTTTAGAGTGAAGGAGCGAGCGAGAATTGTGAAATATTGTGTGGAAAAGCGACGCAAAGCTTGTGTTGACTGTTCCGTACCAGACTATATTGTACGCGCCCGTCGGGTTGTGTTGTAAGGTATGAAGAAGTAGCACCATCATGCATGTCTATACGAGCTGACGTAGTCACATCATCCCACCTGTATTCAAGCAAAATAGTTATTGTAGTTTTTAAGATAGATAATAAATAAATATTAGTGGACAATTCACACACAACATCATCTGACCCCAAACTAAGCAAAGCTTGTACTATGGCGGCCAGATAGCTGATATAATACATAAATAGTTTTAAATACATACTTATTATAAATAGAAACACCCAGATACAGTGTAAACATTTTAATTCATCACACAAATGTTTGTACTGGGTGGGAATCGAACCCACGACCCTCGGCTTCGCAGGCAGAGTTACTGCCCACTAAGCCACGAGGCCAGTCAAATAGTCCAGATTGACGGGCATACTTACATGGATTTATGTTTTTGAAAACGGAATTGAAACGCTGATTTAGTTTGTTTCAAGTGCAACACATGGCGAGTATACGATCAAAATGGAAAAAAATAACTTGCGTAGGACTGCAGCAAGTACAAGTATAGACGCTACTCACCATTTTAGTGCTTACAGGTCTACGCATGTGTACAATTTGAGTTTAGTCACCGGAATGTATATTAAACATACGGAAAATAAAGTACACAACAACTAGTGACAAAAGCGGTAAGTTTGTGGAAAGTTTAAATTATAAAATGTTAAACGATTAATTATAATCAATATACTACGTATCAGCTTGATACACATTAAACACATATTTGTCGGTATACCTTCCTAAATGAAAACACGAAAAAAATAATTCCCGCCAAAAACCCGTCTGCAACTTTAAGATTGTTTGTTGTCGTCATCAACCAAGTTTTTGGGTACTATATTACACAACGGTGTATCAAGCGGGTATAGAGTTAGATTTCCGCACGGTTCTTTTGTGTTTGGCAAAAAACTAAATACATATCTGTGAAATTAGAAATAGATTTATTTGATCTTGGTCCTTGAGGCAGTCTTTCTGTAGGGTGATTCCCATCAGGTTAAGTAGACAGATCCAGAAAATAAAACCAGGGGGTCCGTGTTCCGGAAAATCCATTCAATTTTAATTGATTCTTATTTTTCGAAGAGAATACACGTCAAATAGGTACCGTGTAAACTTGACTGAGTGCCACCGTATTTCAAACATTCACTCAACGCTTAAGGGATGCAAAAATCTGTAATTTTTTTGGCCAACATTGAATTATTATAAAACGTCCATGTCTCTGGGCTTAATTCTATATCTTTGCATTCGTTTGACGTCTGAAATATTGTTTTTTTTACATCAATTATTTATTAAACTTATTCGATTTTATTTTTCGATTTTATTAAACTTTATTTGATTATATTTATTGATTATATATTTTGATAAGGTTGGATTGGATTAAAAAAATATTTCAATTATCGAGTAAATATTTGGGGCACGTTTAAACAAATATAAAAATCCTTACCAGGCCACATAAGGCTCTGTAAATCTAGATCCTGGTACAGTTAATACACCTCGAAGCATGAAAGAGCCTTCCAAACGCGGCGGTGTAATCCCAGGTGGTGATTGAGCTTGGCGTACTTTTCTATTCTCAGGAACGGCTGGATAGGTGTCCATGGATTTGAGAGATCTTGTAAAACGAGGTGACGTTTGTTTGTTGAATAATTCCACAAGCTTTTGAGATGATACTGCAAAGATAACACAAGGATAAAATAAATATTTTAAAGGAAATTCTGACGTCAAGGTATCATCTCAGTTTTCGTTCAGAAAATTCACATTAGTATTGACCTATTCGCAATATAGAGCTGATGCCAAATACTGATACACATAGACATACAATCAGACACTTACACTGAAATCATAAAAACATATTTTTTGTCATTTCAGTGTAAGACTGTAAGTATCTGTTCGTTGGTGTAGGTTCGAAGCCCCCGGTGTAGGTGGAGCCTAATTACAAATAAGTTTAAAGAAAAAACTAACCATAACGAAATGAAAAGGAAGTTGGATCTATATCCAAAGTCTTTGATAAAAAAGGAATATCATTAATTTTAAAGATTAAACTTTATTTTTCCTAAACACATACATACACTCGAAAAGCAGTCAATAACAGTCGCTTTAAGCCAATTTGTCAAAATAACTAGGTTCAGCAGTGCAAAGTTATTGCGGATTCCGCCTGGGAAAGTATCACACTATTGTTAGTTATTCCATTAAGCAATAATATCCAAACGTGTCACTAATTCAGTTCGGAGGACTATCTGGGCTATATATTTAGATGAATTACAAAACACAGAGTTGACTTATATATGTGTCATATCTCCAGATGATGAACGCAGTGGCTATTTACACACATGCTGCGTCACATTGTGCTTCTATGCATAGGCGTGTAATTGTCAGGCATATGTTATGGTCGTCCTGTCACTCTAGATTTTACAATAAAATAGTTTTAGTTAACGTCACCTGAACAATTGTACAGGATTGACAAATGGACTTTATAGAGTAAGATCTCAGGGCCACCAGACGTCACGTATTTTTTGATGAACGAAATGTGTACCATTGAGTAGAGTTAGTACGTACTAAGGAAACATGCTTACCCGCTAACTTGATTATATGGCCAAGTTTGAGATATGGGGTCCAGAAGATACATAAAAACATTTATGAACGAGAGTTTAGGGGATGACTGGCCCCTTAGATCGGACTGCCATTTTTGAAAATGCTTTAAAATAGTTGTCTGATAATCATATATATATATATATATATATATATATAATGAGTATGAGAATTTATGTGAAGTAAAGTAATAATTTTTGGAGTTTTCTAATTTCTAATCTAAGCAAGTTAGAGGGTAAGCATGTGTTCTTAGTACGTACTAACTCTACTCAATCGTCCACATTTCGTTCATCAGAAAATACGTGACGTCTGGCGGATCTGGGATTTTGGACTATTATATGAAAATCTTTCAGATCAGAAATTACAATACACTTGACTTAGAACACACATTTTGCATAATACTTAATTTTTTAAACGCTGTATACCTGTGGTTTTCATTTGAGTTGGTTTTGGCGTCCTTTCGAAGGTTTCTTTTGAGTCAATGTTTTGGAAAGAATTAGGACTGTTAGGAGTTGGGTATTGAGGTGTTGGATTTCCAGATTGAGTGAAGTTACGTTGGTTGAATTGCGGAGCAACATCAAACCAACTTTTGTTAGGGTATTTTCCAACTGGCAATGGTCTCTTATCGGGTCTAATGTTAGGTGTTTTTATCTTAATTACTCCAGAATTCTGTCCTTGGTTGACCTGATAATTGTTTGCTCCACCTTGACTTATTCCATAACCTGGAGAATACATTTGACCTTGACTGATTTGACTATTTTGTCCACTTATCTGACCCGTTCCAAGGCCAGCAGTATATTGTCCAGGTACAAAAGGTAATACAGGTCTTTGTGCTCGAAACTGATTGCCTTTCTGGACTCCACCCATGCTTACTGCACCACTACCACCACCATAATTCTGAATTGTTCCTGATGACTGAGTTGAAACGCTCCCCGCTTTAGGTACGGCATACGCATATGGGTAGAACATAATCGGCTTAGACCCAATGCCCGGAGGAACAGGTGGTTTGGATCGAAATGTAGCTGTTGTGTTAATTGAAGTCAGCGGACTACTGTCCGCACTGCATTCTGCAAATACAAATAGATAAAAATTTCTTGGAAGAATCAAAACCCGACTTCAGTTTAAAATTTCGCTCACACACTCGTATTAATTTTATATTTTATGTGAAATTTCGGAAAACCCACAAACTAATATAATTTCTTTGAGATTAGTAAATTTAAAATATAGGTTGATGATTTGAAAAAACATAATACCGATAAAATGTATATACGACTACTTCTGAAATATTATCTAGCAAACAAAAATAGATCTTTAAAGTCAGTCCACGTACATGTAGCGAACCTTGCGTAACATACACAAAAAAAAACGCGAACAAAATTGAGAATCTTTCTTTTTTTAAAAGGAAAACATCAAACAAATTTGGGATCTGGAAGCAGAGTTTTTTTTATTTTTTTACAGGAATAGTTCGTTTTTCTGATTTGATTTTAACTGTATACAAATGTAATTTGTACACAAAAAATATATGAATAAATTAATTAGTAATTAACTGACTTCCAAAAAGGAGAAAGTTATAGACTCGACCCTTATGTTTTTTTATGTATGTTACCTGATTTTTAGAGAACCCCTTACCGATTTTACATATTTTTTATGTTCGGATGGGTATGCTTCCCGAATGATCGGTCAAGTGGTTTTTGAAATATGAACCAAAAACTAAAATTTGCATACAATTTTCTGGATGACGTAGTTGTAGATTTCACGAAAGTTATGAAACTCAAACCTGTCACTACGAAATCGGTTTGTTTTGCACTAAAAAGGGTAAAATACACTATTTTCGTACAAAAAATTAAACCGACTTCAAAACCACAAAAAAGAAAAATAAATTTATATCATTATTACCAGTGCTACTCGCTCATATATTTGAAGTAGGTGCTAGCCAAGTCTAACAGGTAGAGGATATGCCTACCTACCGCGTGCCTACATAGTATTTTTGGCCTAACTGGCACTGACTTCAACTAGATGAGTGAGTAGCATTTGTAATAATGAAATTAATTTAGTTTTCGCTATTGGGTGCCTATTTGTGGTTTTGAAGTCGGTTTAATTTTTTGTACGAAAATAGTTTATTAATGTAAAAATTTCGCTATTTCAACTCATATTGAAAAGATTACATAGAACTTCATCACGATCTAAATTATCTATACTTATAATAAAACTGTAACGGGTCGAATTCTGTACATTGAAGATATTTTGAAAAAAATTTTTTTGGAGCACTCCATAGTCGATACTGATGGCGAATCTGCATTTTTTTTCTTTCATGTCTGTCTGTCTGTCTGTCTGTCTGTCTTTCTGTATAGGAATCACGCATCACGCCGAAACTACTGATTCAATTCAGCTGAAACTTGGCATGATTTTAGTTTAAATTAAGGAGATTGCTGTAGGCTACTTTTGATCCCCAAATTCTGATCGGTTTTCTTGCGGGAGGGGGGTGAAAGTCAGAATGTGTATTTGGTTGTAACTCATGTTTGCGTTATTTAATTTCATTCATTTTTTTTTTGTTAGAAAGAACACATTTTTTATATTGTCCCATCAAAATTTGAACATTATTGGTTTGGTGGTTAGGAAATTACACAAACATTAAATAATAACGACACGCACGGCGCGTTCGGTACATACTAACTTCTAAGTATTCTGTGTATCACAGACGATCCACAGAATATCTAGATTCTAGATTCAAGAAGTGCCCACGTGATCGCGTCGCGTCATCTTGAATGACAAAATAATTGTCAAAAATATATTTTTGTGTGGAAAAAGGAGGAGGATGAGAACATCCTCCTTCAAACAAGGAGGATGTTCTCAATCGGGTTGCATGTTTTTTTTATTTGGTTTTATTTTACACGATAACTCCGCTAATTGTGAGTTGATTTTGATAATTCTTTTTTTGTTTGGTAGAAAATACTTCAGAGGTGATCTTAAATATCGAAAACAGGGAGGTAGTTTTTCAAATATCAACAAAAAATAAATATCAGCTTAGATTTATCTGTATTTAGTTAGTCGAACGACAGAATTAAATTACCTGTCATTGAAGTAAATTTTTGTTCTTTCGGAGAAAACATATCAGCATAACAAGTAGCAGCATAAACAACCCATTAAATGTTCCCACTGCTGGACGTCGGGGCCTTCTCTCGCAAGGATAGAGACAAAGGCTATAATCCACCACGCCGGCCCAGTGTCGGTTGGTGGATGACATATGACTTAGAACTTAGATTCTAGGTACATTTCGGTTTCCTCACGATATTTTCCTTCACCGTTTAATTACCGGCATTACGAACATGACTCTGAAAAGATAGTGGTGCGCGTGGTTTTGAACCCTGGGTCTCCGGATCGACAGTCGGCGTTCTCCCGACTAAGTCAGCTGTAACTTACTAGACCAGCCGTAACTTAACGTATTATTTCAATCCAAATACTGTTTAAAATTTAAAGGTAGTGTTCAACAAGCTTCGGTAACCGAAGCAGACCGTTGTTAGGGTTCCGTACCTGACTTCGCTGTCCGTCCATCCTTCCGTCTGTCACCGGACTATATCTCAAGAACGGTGATAGCTAGACAGTTGAAATTTTCACAGACGATGTATTTCTATTGCCGCTTTAACAAAAAATACTAAAACTAAAATAAATATTTAAGAGGGGGCTTATTTCCATACAACAAATTTGACTTTTTTACCGTTTCTTGCTCGATACTAATAACGTACCTGTCACAGGTTGACGCTTTCACTATTCACATAATATTAAGTATTATGTTCTCTTTAAATGTAAGTAATTAAAATAAAGTAAATTTTTAAGGGGGCTCCCATACAATAAAATCATTTTATTTGCTAATGGTTCAAAACCCTTCGCGCGAGTCCCACTGGCATTTGACCGGTTTTATTTTTTCAAAAATTTTGTAATATCCTATCCTTTCCTAATATTATATAAAAAATGTCAATATTTACATGTTTGCTGCTCAATTACGTTGGAATTGCTGAATGTATCGAGTTAAAATTTGAAACATATTCTTGGCTTAGCTTAAGTAACACATAGGGACATATAGATAAGTAACTATACATAGGAAATGTTTAGCCTATGTGTTCTTCCAGACTATAATCTAATTGTATTTCAAATTTCAGCCCGATCACTTGATACGTTCCGCCATGATTCAGTAACAAACATTCAAACACTGACATTCATAATATTTACAGTTACAGGACAACGTTGGTACGGCTGAACATATTTGGAAGGAATTCGAAACACACGTAGTTTGTACTCAGAAATAGCAAATCGGTTACTTATAGGTTACTGTGATGTCGGAAAGACTAAGCAAATTTGGTAGAAAACTGAAACAGATAACTCAGAAGTCTGAAATACCACATATATGCCACACCTATCAACCTGAAAAGAAGCATGGGCCCTAAGGAAACCAATATTAACTATCACGTCAAAACGGCACAACGAATTGGGTTGGCATTCGAAACACAGATAGTTTACAGTCTAAAATTTCACATGGGGTCTAAGTCTATATTTTCGTTTAACTCCATATTCATCTATAATAAGTATATATTTTCGTAAGGAACTTGATGTGATGGTAAGGTAAAAGGCGCCAAAAATGAAAAATATATGCACCCGTTTTGGCGTAGATAATACAGGTGATTTGCGTTCACAATCAAAATAACAAGCAACATTATATTCTCATTAGATGGCGCTAATGCCAGTTTAAATCTAAAAGCACTAAAGGCCATTTAAATCAATGTTTTGCTATTGTGGTATGTATTTTTTCTTTCATCACTAGGTGGCGTTACTGGTATTCTAAATTGTACTAATAAGTTTTTGCTGCTAAAAGGATTTTGATGCCGAATTTGGATTCTTTCGTTCTTGGATATTTTTTTCTGTGTTACAATTAAATTCATACATTAACATTTCACTAAGACTTGGCTTAGATTTACGGGTTCAACTTGCTTCGTTCAAAATTTTACGCGGGCGAAGTCGCGGGTAACAGCTTTTTTTTTTTTTAACTTTTATAGGTTTACACTTGACCGCCATCTCGCCTGATGTTAAGCGACGATGCGGTCTACGATGGAACGTGTTTACCTAGAAGATACCGATTCACTCTCGATTTGAAGACACAAAGATTGTAACCATCGGGGAAAACCCACTCAGGCAACGTATTCCACAGCCTAGACGTTCTTATCACAAAAGTAGAGTCAAATCTTTTCGTTCGTGTCTTTGGAACATCAACCATGAAACGATGTCGCTTTTTCGAGCTACGAGCATTCCGATAGAAAAAAGGGCAAGGTGGTATCAGATCATGCAAATCAGTCGCACACTCTCCAAAGTGTATCCGATAAAAAACCGATAAGCTGGCAATTTTTCGGCGATGTTCGAGACTTTGTAGTCTTTTTCGCAGAAGAGAGTCATTGCCTATGAGCCTTTTGGCACGTCTCTCGATCGATTCCAGGGCCTCCAGCTGATACTTAGCCGATCCATCCCAAAGGTGCGAACAGTACTCCATACAAGAGCGAATCTGTGCTTGATACAATGTCAGCAACTGTTCAGACTTGAAGTACCTTTGCCTCTTTGAGAGGACACCTAGTTTTTTGGCAGCTAATTTAGCCTTGGACTCGATATACGAGCCAAAGTTGAGCGTAGATGTCAAAGTAACGCCCAAAAGCTCAAGACGGTCAGAAACTGGCACGGATACACCACGAAAAGTAGGAGTCAGTTGGAATGGACACCTTTTTGCGGAGAACAGACACGCCTGCGTCTTACTCTCGTTGAACTTGACCAGATTGGCATCACCCCATTCAGACACCGCCTCTAGGGTCAAGCTCAAACGTTCGATCAAACTCTCTCTCAGTACCTGGGTTTGCTGCCCACTGGCTCTCGCGCTAGATATGTAGCTCTCTACAACAGTGCTATCATCTGCGTACCCAAAGATACCGGGCTTCAACAGATCATTAATATGTAGCAGGAAAAGTGTCGCAGAGAGTACCGACCCTTGAGGGACTCCAGCATTGATATCCATTTGATCCGACGAGCAGCCATCAATGACGACTCGTATGGATCGATCCCCCAAGAAGTCCGATATCCACGCAATAAACCCAGGAGACAAACCATAACTTGAAAGCTTGCTTATAAGGCCATCATGCCAAACCCTGTCGAAAGCCTTCGAGATATCCAGGGAGACTGCAAGTGCTTCCCCGTGTATCTCAATAGCTTCACTCCAGATGTGAGTGACGTACGCTAGAATATCCCCGGTGGGCCGGTTTCGGCGAAATCCGTATTGCCGGTCACTGAGGAGGTCGTTTGATTCTAGGTACGTCAGGAGCCTGTAGTTTAAGACACGTTCCATAGTCTTGCAGAGTATGGACGTGACCGAGATTGGCCTGTAGTTGGCAGGGTCAGCACGACTACCTTTTTTGGGCACTGGTTGGACATTGGCAAGCTTCCAAGACTTCGGTACCAACCCTGTTTTGAGAGAAAGTCTGAATAGGCGCGTCAGTATCGGGGACAACTCAGGCGCACAAGCCTTCAACACTAGGGCAGGAATACCATCTGGGCCACTGGCTTTGTTCACGTCCAGATTTCGTAGAGCTTTGCGAACCTCCAATTGGCGAATGTGTATCTCTGACATAAAAGTCAGACAGCCGGATGGAGTAGGAGGTGTCGCGCTACCAGCATCAAGACGCGATGATTCCGCAAACTGAGATACAAACATGTTTGCCTTCTCCATTGCAGTGTGAGCCAGTGTCCCATCAGGTTTCAGCATTGGAGGTAGTGAGGGGCGGCAGAAGTTCGATTCGACCGATTTAGCTAGGGTCCAAAACGCTTTGCTGCCCGCAGGGTACGAAGCAAGTTTGTTCCCTATTCGACTAATGTGGTCAAAACGAGCCCTCTGAAGAACCTTTTTGCATGCCTTAGCAGCCTTGTTGAACGCTTTCTTCTTCTGGTGTATGTCCCTTGCCTTACGCTGTCGAGAATCAACCCAGGCCAGGTAGGTCTCATGTTTAAGTGCTTCAGCACTTTTACATTGAGAACCAAACCAAGGGCGAGCTTTGCTGGATAATGTGACGTCGGAGTATGGAATGAAATATTCCATAGCCGTTCGTATTACATTAGTCACAGCATCCGCGCAGACTGAGGGATCACCAGAAGTGAAGCACAATGGCTGCCATGGGTAAGATGCAAAGAAAGAGCGCATCTCATCCCAATCTGCTGACTTGTATTGCCACAACCGCCGGTTGCCTCTAGGGCTGGGATCAGGCGGATGGTAGACGGATACAGATTTCACCAGACAGTGGTCGGAGCTGCCTAATGGCGAAGATACCACCACGGAATAACGGTCTGGATCTGTTGTCAGCAGAAGGTCTAAACAATAAGGTGTATGCGACTCAACGTCGGGTACTCTTGTGGCCTCTTGGACCAGCTGGGTTAGGTCTAACGTTAAAGCTAACTTTCTCGTTTCCTGCCCAGCGTGGTCAGTGTCCCGGTATGGGAACAGCCATTCCTTATGATGGCCGTTAAAATCCCCCCAGTAACACTAATTGGGCCGAAGGGTACTTCTGTTGAGCCGCGTCCGCCGCCTCACTTAAATATTCCGTGAGCCTAGTCGTCTCCAGGTCCCCGCTGTGCGACCGATACACACAGGCATAGACAATTTTGTCTATGCCTGTGTCTATCAGTACCCAAAGAACAGAAAACCTAGTGTCCTCAAGGTTACGGAGACGCCGACAGCAGATGTCGTCACGGGCGTACAGGCACACTCCAGCACGAGGCCGGAATTTGTGCTCCAGGGTATAACCTGGATACGTTAGGTACGCCACGTCCGACGGACAACCTATCTGCGTCTCCGTCAGAAACAAGAGTGTCGGCTGCTCAGTCTCGAGGTGGTGATGGCCTGCAGAGAGATTTGAGTGCAGACCTCGAATATTTGTGAGGTGCACTTTAACCGACAAGGAGTGCAGCCGCTGTTTACACTTGTTTCTGTTGCTAACTTTTTTCATTTTTGTTTTGAGAGGGGGGATCGGTGGGAAAACGGCAGTAGAACGAGGCCGCACACTACTGACCATTGGTCACAACACACAACACAAACACATCAGTGGGGAGCTAGCCTGGAGACTGCGGGGACGCCCGAGCCCCCCCGGGGATGTCTATCTGGCCTTGTCATCCGGTCACCAACCGGCAGGATAGCGCATCCCGGGATTTTTCGCTAGATGGCGGGGCAGCCTTTCATGAGTGGCTAGCTCACTACTTGGGCCCCCCAACTATCTGCGGTCGGTCGCGGCAACCGTGTCTCGGATCCCGCTACCCTCCATGACTAGCTTCCCGATGTATAGTATTGGTGTGTGACAGACCGGTCTTGTAGTTATGCAGCAACTATTCTGACCCGTTTTCCCCTAATGGTGTCACTAGACAACACGTCGGAACACGGCTAGGCCGCTTGGCGCCGTGACTTAGTCTAGTGGGTGGTCACCAACCACGGCCGAAGCCTACCACCGGTAATTTGTCACCTGATTAGCACCACCCGGGGACCACGTGTGGGGTTTCGATATACAGGTGCTTCCCCACGGACGAAGGTGACTCGGACACAAAAAAAAAAAAAAAAAAATAATACCTGTTTTTGTTGCAAAAGATTTATCTAAATTGCCACCAATAACTTGGGATCACGTGGATGTTAGCAGACTTCTTAAAGATATCTTATTGTTACAAACAGAAATACGAAATATCAAAGAAGACTATGTGACAGTACACCAATTTACATCGCTTAAAAACGAAATTAAAAATAACCCCTCTAGAAAAAGTTGTGTTACCCAAACCCCAAACCAGACTAACGTCGACTTAGTTCCCGATTTTTTTTTCCGGGGATGAAAAGTTGGAACGCGTACAAGTTACTACCTCATCGCCAGTACGAAAGCCTATGTTTGACTCTCCTGTTATCTTTGAAACTCCTGCAACATCATTGTTTAAAATCCAATCAACTCAATCGCAATTTCGTTCAAACACTGTACAGATGGAGTTAGTTGATAGTAAAAAACCAAAGAGAAATGACATTTTGTCAGAAACATCTTCGTTGGCCACTGAGAAAAATGCATCTTCTAAGACTGCCAGCCAAAAAGAAAAATCTTTTGCACAAATTGTAAAAGACGGGAGTGAATGGAAGAAAGAAGAGTTTGATGAAAAATGGATCGACGTTCAACGAAAGCGTCTTAAAAATCATTTGGTAGGCAAAGTTGGAAAAGCAGAAATACAACCCAATGATAAATTTAAAGCTGCTAAGACAAAATTGCCTCTATTTATTACAAATGTTCATAAATAAGTTACCGAAGATGATATTATTGACTACGTTTATGGGAAAACAATGGAAAAGGTTACTCTTTCAAAAATTATAATGAAACAAGAGAAAGATTACAACGCATTTAAAGTGTTTGTGACACAGGAAAAGATGCATCTTTTTTTGGATGACAGACTATGGCCTAACGGAATATCTTTTCGTCGCTTCATTAGAAAAAATAGCTATAAAGGAAGGAGTCCGGAAAAGCCTGTGTAAAGAAATAATCACGTAGTTGTTAGAATGGATATTTTGCAAAAACATTGTAATATCGCTAGTTTTAATTGTAAGTCAGTCAAACGATCAGTAGATGGTGTTAGGAAAATATGTAAATTTGCCGACATTATAGCTTTGCAAGAAACGTGGCTACTTCCGCACGATATCTCATGGTTAAATAACATCGATAACAACTTTGAATTTACTGGTAAGTCCGCTGTAGACACATCCACTGGTATATTGCGTGGAAGACCTTACGGAGGTGTTGCCTTACTGTGGAACAAAACTGTTTTTCATAATGTTTCTGTTATTGAATGTAGTAATCCACGAGTAGGTGCAATAAAAATTATATTAGATAATAAGAATATTCTAGTTTTTAGCATTTATATGCCACAAAATGAAGAGAAAAACCTAACAGAGTTTACTGATTGTTTAGGAGTAGTAAGTGCTATTATTGATAATTATGATACTGCATATGCTTTCATTTTAGGAGACTTCAATGCACATCCAAATGTGTTGTTTTGTAATGAAATGTTAGATTTCTCTGCTGAACAGAAATGGGTATGAGCTGATTTTGTAAAACTTGGTTTTAATTCAAATACTCACACATATATTAGTGATTTCGATGGTTCATTAAGATGGCTTGATCACTGTTTAACTACACAGGCTGCGTTCCAACTTATTAAATCTGTCAATGTCAACCATAACGTATTCTGGTCAGATCATTTTCCTTTAATAGTGCAATTAGAAATAAATAGTTTACTTCCAAAAATTGAAAATAGGCAAAAAGAACCTAATAAAATATATTGGCGTGATAGATGTAAAGATCAGATAGATAAATACTACTCTATATGCAACGAGAAACTGAAGGGAATTGATTTCCCAGAAGTGTACCATGACTGCAGTGATTATTTGTGCAATAACTCAGAACATAAAGTTATCTTAGATAAAATGTACAGTGAAATTGTTTCAGCCTTAAGTAACGCTGCTATATCAACGTATTGTCATGAGAACAGCCATAAAAAGAAACGTAACATCCTGGGTTGGAATAAGCATGTATCAGAGTTTCATAGGACAGCGAGGCATCATTATCAAGCTTGGCTTGTCGCTGGAAAACCACGTTCTGGACTCATTTACGAGAACATGTGTAACAGTAAAAAAGTTTTCAAATCCAAGTTAAAATGGTGCCAGAACAAACAGGAACAAATAAAATTAGATATTCTAGCCGATCAACACAAAAATAGAGATTTTAAAAGTTTCTGGAAAACCACAAAAAAATACAACTTAAAACCAAGTCATCCTGTTAGTATAGAAGGGATAAGCAATAAAAAGGATATTGCCAACCTTTTCAAGGATCACTTTCGAATTAAGCCTGATTTGCCGTCTTCACTAGGGATGTACGATTTTAAGTCAAGTCTTGGAAAGCTTACAACTAAATTCACAGTTAAAGAAATTGGAAACTGCATCTTTTCTATGAAAAAAGGAAAGTCTCCAGGACATGATGGGCTCAGTGTCGAGCATTTGAAATATGCTGGTCCACATCTGCCTCGAGTTTTATCTATGTTTTTCACACTTTGTCTTGGACATTCTCATTTACCCATAGATCTCATGAAAACAATAGTAGTTCCCATTGTTAAAAACAAAACAGGAGATATTTCTGATAAATCCAACTATAGGCCTATTTCCCTTGCAACAACTATAGCCAAAGTGCTTGATAGTCTTCTGGGTGAACATCTTGATAGTCACTTGAACTTGCACGATGCTCAATTTGGATTTAAAGCTGGTCTGTCCACAGAAAGTGCCATCATGGCGCTCAAGCACACTGTAAAATATTATACTGACAGGGATACACCAGTTTATGCATGTTTCTTGGACTTATCAAAAGCATTCGACCTCGTGGTTTATGACTTACTATGGGAAAAATTGAAAGAAATAAAATTACCGATAGAAATAATTAACATGTTTAAAACATGGTACGCCAATCAAGCAAATATAGTACGGTGGGCAGACGAAACTTCGAACGAATACAGTCTTGAATGTGGTGTTAGACAAGGAGGCTTGACATCACCTAAATTGTTTAATTTATACATAAATCAATTGATTGTTCAGCTCAGTAACACACATGTCGGATGCCACATTGATAATTCAAGCGTAAACAACATCAGTTACGCAGACGACATGGTTTTGCTGAGTCCTTCGGTAGGAGGTTTGAGAAAACTTGTAACAATGTGTGAGACGTACGCCAAGGCACATGGTCTACGATATAATACAAGTAAAAGTGAAATTTTAATCTTTAAAGCTAAAAATAACGTAGTAAATTTTGTTCCACCTATTTATCTGAATGGGTCTGTATTAAACAGAGTCGACAAATTTAAGTACCTGGGTCATATAGTTACAGATGATTTGAAAGACGATCTCGATATTGAAAGAGAACGCAGAGCGCTGGCAGTAAGATGCAATATGATTGCACGTAGGTTTGCTCGATGCACAACTGAAGTGAAAATTACTTTGTTTAAGGCTTTCTGTCAATCCTTCTACTCAAGCAGCCTATGGGTGTCATATACGCTAAAAACTTACAGCGCTCTACGTGTTCAATATAACAATGGCTTCAGGATGTTGTTAGGGCTGCCACGCTTCTGCAGTGCTTCTGAAATGTTTGCTCAAACGAGAACAGACGGGTTTCATGCGCTGATGAGAAAAAGAGCTTATTCAGTGCTACAAAGGCTACGTGGCAGCGAAAATAACATCCTGAGCACTATATCCAATAGAATCGAATGTCCGATACAGAGGTATTGGTCGAAACTATTGATCGGAATTAAATAACTAAACTGTGTCTTTTGGTCTTAATGTTTTTTATAATTTTGTAACTTTCTTTATATGTTTGTGTCTATGGATTTTAACAGTCTGAAATAAAGTTTATTATTATTATTCACTCATTTAATCTTTTTTCTTAATTTTTAAGTTTTTTACAATACATATATAAAAAATACAAACATTATAAAAAACTTAAAAACTAGGGTGCCGCCAGCAGCGGGGCAGGGCCCAAGCTACCGGTGGTTAGGGCTGCAGACTGAGGAACCTCCTGACGATGCGCGCTGTGTCAAGGATGACCGCCTTCTGCATCTGACCCTTAATCCAACCGTCTAGCGAAAGTCTCTTGAGATGTTGTTTATTATTATTATTAACACTTGCGGCTATGTTCGATACTATGAAACCTTAATAAGTATGTTTGATTTTGTTTAAAAAAAGAAAAATAAAGATGATAAAATTAAATATTTTTTTGTGTGGGAAAACAAATTCACTCGGTTTTTCAATGATTACATTATGCAAATATTTTGACGTACGATACTTCCAACTAATTTACACTATAAGTCAGTAACATCTGCTTACGCGAACGAAGTAGCGGGTTCAGCTTGTTATTGTATAAATTAATACCTTGACGTTTTGACAGCGTTAAAAACATTGCGGCAAAAAACATCGAGATAATTTATTCATTTAAATCATACTCAGTCAAACCAATATGTATGTTCGCGAACTTGCACAGCAAAAAAAGGCTACATGACTGATCTTAGAGCACACCAACCACGGTAAATTATTTATAAAAAAATTAAAAACAGAAGCAGTCGCCGTAGCCGAAATCGGCTGGACGACATCACCACGTGTGTATAGCAAGGCATTCATTACAAAAAAACACAATTTGCATTAAATAATAAACCTTAAAAGAAATGAATATCATTAGAATACACATTCAAAATAAACTTATGTCAAAATATACAATTGTCATGTGTCATTCGGAATTTATCGTAAACGTTTCCATTAGTAATAATAAAACAATAATACAGTACTTTTAAAATCTAAACTCGATCAAATTAACAGATAAATTTAATTGACCTCGCAAACAGCCGAAGAGACAACGATGAGGCCAAGCGACAACAACGATAACAACAACATAATTAAAATTTTTGATTTACTCCCGCCTACCTCGAATTTGTAAATCTGTACAACATGATTTGATACCCATATTGAGGGTGTTGTGAAAAAATAAATGTATTTCACCATTTTGTGGTGCTGCCAACATGGATTTGAAATTTATCATAGTGCATAGTAATCTACTAGTCAAAAAGCTCTTTCATTTTAATACCCATATTGAGGTAGTAGTGTAAAAAATGAATGTAATTAGCCATTAAACGTGCAGTGAGCGCGGCTCAGGGCTGACGTCTTCGCTTCGTTCCGATCTATACGAGGCCAGAACGCAAAGGTGTGAAACTAATCACGTATAGATTTGACATTCGTTTTTTACTTACTTCTTCCAAACCATACAAGAGTAGTACGCAAATACTAGCGTATACTTTGTGCTAACGTAGAAGTATTATGTTGTTCCATAATGTACAGCGCCAGTACCCACCCATACGGACTAATCATGTGTGTGTTTAGGAAAAAGCGCGCTAAATTCTAACATTCATTGATAAAAATATAAGAGTTCAATGCCAACATTACAACTTGTACGTGAGCAGTAAGTTGCATGCTCGCCATTTTGATATATTGACCTCTCTTTCTATTTTATGGTGATTGATATCTGCGTGTCTGTTCTAAATATTGCATCATTAAACGGCACGCACCAATGTTTTGGTTGGCGGTTTTTTGTTGTTTCTGCACAATATAGTGTGTGTAAAAAGTGGTAAATACAATTGAATACATAATTAGGTTAGGTCAGGCTATTTATTTATTGATGATTTTGATTTGAAACTCACAATATAAATTTGCATACCATTAGGTGAAAACACAGTGGACCCTTATAAAGTTATATATACCTTTAGCTTTAACATTACGTAACAATATTAGTTATGAAACAACCCAAGTTTTGCAAATTAAATAAATTGAATTGAATTTAAATATCAACAAACAAGAACAAAATTAATAATTTTGATTAACCCCCGACTACCTCGAATTTGATATCTGTACAACATTCTACTAGTCAAGCCCTTTCATTTGACACCCATATTAAGGGAGTTGTGAAAATAGATATTTATTTCGCCATTTTGTGGAAGCGGCCATCTTGGATTTGAAATTTGTCATAGTGCAATGTATTCTACTAGTTAAGCCCTTTCGTTTGATACCTATATTGAGGTAGTAGTGAAAAAAATAATATAACTCGCCATTTTGTGGTGGCGGCCATCTTGGATTCGAATTTTCCTATAATGTGTGGTATTCTACTAGTCAAGTCCTTACATTTGATACCCATATTGAGGTAGGTTGTGTAGAAATATTTCGTCCGCCATTTTGTGGAGGCGCCCATTTTGAATCGGTATTAACCAAACATAGCTAAGAACATTTGCACGGATATTAACCTTCAAATAAAATAAACCGCATCGAAATCGGCCCATTCGTTTGAGCTCTACGGTGCCACAGACAGACACACACACAGACAGACAGACAGACAGACAGACAGACAGACAGACAGCCAGACAGACAGACAACGACGTCAAACTTATAACACCCCTTTTTTTGGTCGGGGGTTAAAAACGAAAATTTGCTTTTGTCTATATAAACGACGTATATACATAATATATATCGTCTAATATGTATGTATAGACGCTAGCTGCTCTTTATAGCCCAAGACCCCAGAGCTGCCAGACGTCACTTATTTTCTGACGAACGAAATGTGTACGATTGAGAATTTTAAGGATGTAAGAACGCATGCCTACCCGCTAGCTTACTTAGACGGCCAATTTTGAGTTATCAGGTGATGAAAGTACATAAAAAAGTTACTTATTTCACGTGAATTCCCCTAACTGATTTTCACGTTTATTAAACTAAACTAATTTTTGCGTATATTATTGGCAATATCCTTAAAAATAAGGCGCCAATGCTCCCTCCCAGACACATTCCATTTACCGTTTTACATTGCTAACGCTTCAGAACTTCCAATGACTTAACTCTACGCAAATTCTGCTGCTGTATTTTTAGATTTATTAACCAGACAAGTTTTTTAAAACCTTAACTATTTTAAGACCAATAGAAGGGTTCAATCATCCCCTAAACTCAATTTTAATGTCTCTGCGGGTAGAAGCGCGAGGCTGAGTGAGACTATGTATTAGGATAACATTGGCTTAAAATTAAGTTTAGGGAAATTGACCTGTCTATTTTTAAAAAGTTGCCTGGCGGACATATTACATAAAAATATAGTATCAAAATTTACCTATAGATTTTGGGCGTTTTAAAGGGTCCGCAAAGTAAAACTGCCCATGAAATGTATCTGGGAGTATAGGCGTTTTATTTTTACGGATATAGCCAATAATATACGTAAAAATTAATATTCATGAAGTAGGTGAGTAATTTTTTATGTGCCTTCATTACCCGATATCTCAAAATTGGCCGTCTAAGCAAGCAGCTCAATCGTCCACATATTGTTCGTTAGAAAATACGTGACATCTGGCGGCCATAGGATTTTACTCTAAAAATTTTATCGAGTATCTGATTTATTATTAAATTGAACTCGGTTGTTTTTTTTCGACGAAAATAAATTATTGCGGTAGACTGATCGTTTGTGAAGTGAAAACTTGGTGTAGTGGTGTAGGGTGTGTAATGTGCAAACATTATCTATTTCTACGTCATAAATAATATTTTATAAAATGCATGTTATAA
Source organism: Ectropis grisescens (assembly GCA_017562165.1). Lineage (NCBI taxonomy): Eukaryota > Metazoa > Arthropoda > Insecta > Lepidoptera > Geometridae > Ectropis > Ectropis grisescens. Next base: position 14,977,977 of record CM029792.1, on the reverse strand, counting down.
TGACAGTCTTACTTGTTGAAGAGTCTGTAGGAACTGGAATTGGCAAAATCAGCATGGGAGCTAAGGAATCCCGACCTAGAAAAAAAAGAACACAAATAAATGTTTCAGCGGGAAATGATGATCACAAAAAACAGTAATCCTTCTAAAAAAAGTTCTGCCTGTTGTTCTGCCGTAAAAAGTTGTGAGATCCATGCAATACCAAGTCGGTTATTAATTTATTCAGTCCCTACTAAGGGATCTTCTGTTTCGAGTTGTTAAGTAATTATCTATCCTAGCAACGTCTATAAATCATGTTATATCTCAGAGTGACGAGCGTAGTGCAATGCTAGGTAGTAATTTGGACGCTTCAAGTTCTTTATTCAATTTAGCCACTCCACAGACTCTGGGGTCCGTGACCTTTGTCATTTGTGTTTTCTGTTTTTAACATTTATCTTGGATAAGGAGAAGAAAAGTAATAATAAGGTGGAGTTGGGAACATTTTCAACTCAATTCTAATAATCAAATTTCGCCTGTTGAGCCGCTCACTACTGATTGGGACTTTTTCTTTACTCATGTTCTTCTACTCTTCACGTTTGAAGAACTGCACTTTGCTGTTATGGGTATGCGTGTTGGTTACCATCAGCTGTATTATAAAAAGAAAGTATTGGGCATAATAGGCATGTCGACTCATTTTTGATTTAATGTGCCATCAAAAGGCTACTCAATATCTAAATCATAGGTAAAAGAATTACTTTGTTATCTAAAAAACTTCCCGTGATATCACGATTTTAAAATCCCATTTGGACTCTCCCAAAAACGCTTCATACAAATTACTACAAAAACGTGACGTCACACTGTCGTATTTCCTATGCGTCGCGCGTAAAGTTTTATGGTAGCTATATGAAATATTGTGTTCAGGAAACTGGTTTCATAACAAAAGTCACTTGAAATTAAATGGGTTATCCAATGGTAAATACATTTTCTAATAATTTCGCAGTTTTAAAATGGACTTGGCATTCCAGCTTTGAATGATCATAAAGTAAGTTTAACTAAACAATATCCAAATTAAAATTGGTACATATTTTATTATATATAAATACTGTCATTTTATCAAATCAAATTATTTAATATAATTGCAAGACCTGTATTCACGCCTATTCGCCGCTGTGGATGAAACAAGTCTCTGAAAGATGCCTCCTTTGGATCAGATCATTTTTCTCACGAAGTCATGTAGGTATAATCCACCAATCCGATTTTCAGAGCAAAGTACAAAAAAACTAATATGTTTTCATTTCAATTAGACTACTTGTAGCTATGAAAAGCTACATCGATTCATTGTTCCAAGATCCAAAGTTCCTCAATAGAGGTTAGGCTCTACTTTTGTGTTGAGATCGTCAAGGCTTGAATGAGCTGCCTGAGTAGGTTTTTCTTGATATTTACAATCTTGGTGTCTTAAAATCGAGAGAAAATCTGTTTCTTCTAGGTAAGCAAGCATGAAGCGTTATTTTAATACACCAATATTGTAACTGTCAGGAAACCCCACTCAGGCAACGTATTCGATTAGGTATAGTTTGCATGGACCGTAGCATTTCTTAACATCAGGCGTGATGGCGGTTAAATAATGTATACGTAGTTCAATAGTTAAAAAAAAAAGTAGTTTTTGCCTTTAAAAGTTTGTTTTAGTGTGCTCTGCCTTCGAAACTTTAGCATAGCGCAGAAGGTGCAGAGCTTAAGTTGTCTAAGGATAACTATATTTGCAAACTTAATTAAGGCATACCTGAAGCATAGTTAAATCTCCAAGTAAAGCATACACTCACCTACAGGCAAGCTGACTAGAATGGGGCGCGGTAGATCATCGTCCTGTTCCGCTGTATAGGCAGCGCGATCGCTCACCAGATCATCATCATCTGATTTCTTAAAACCTGTAAAACGCAAACGAAATATTAAAAAAGCGGTTAAGTGCAAATAATTAATGTCATGACAACCATTTTGAGATGCTTACTTGCGCCTGAGTCCCAGTTGTTCTTAATTCATGGCGATAGTTCAGTTTCCATTGTTATAAGACGTTTTCAAAAGAAAAAAAAAATGGCAGTCATAGGAACTACCGCTATGTAGAAGTGAAAATATATAACTGAGAAATTGATATCTCAGTTTGAAAACCGTGCGGGTTAATTCCATCTTAAGCTACAGATACATTAAAATGTCAGTTGAACAAATTACGGCACTTGACAAAAATACATCATTAAATTCAACTGACAATGACAGGATATGAAATAAGGTTTTAAAAATTATCTTCACCGTAGGATTGGTGATCTTTGTTTAAAGTTTTTATTGTCTTTTTCAGTACTTTGAAAATGGCATCATTGTTTTCGATTCGATCAACATGTTTTCGATTCGAACAACATGAAAAAAACGATGTTCGATTTTTCAACTCCAATGTTGAAAAATCGAACATCGTTTTTTTTTAAATGATAAGCCTTTTTACTTACCTTTCAGAAGGCGCAACCAAGTGTTAGCTGAACGTCGTATCCTATTATTGTTATTAGAGGAATTGGTATACTTTGTCAGATCGACCTGAACAGTCAAGTTCACAAGCGCCTTAATGTGGGAGTTTCCTTTTACTCCATTCTCTTCCTTTCTCGCGGCAGATTGTGAGGTATCTGGCTTGTCTTGCCCATTTTCTTTGGTTTCTAAGTCATCAAAGTTGAAGGCTACATCAGAACTCAGATCAATGTATTGGCGTTCTACTGTATCAGGCTTTTGTTCTTGATGTTCTTTTACATCGACTGTGACGCACAAACCTGTTAATTTAAATTAAAATAAATTTCACATTACATTTTTTTTATTGAAAATGTAATTTAAGCAGGTTTGTTGGCCTGAAGTGTTCACTATTTCGTAGGGAAATACATTTACCAAACCGTACACCGTGAAGGGAAACGGTGGGTGTCTCGAGCTCGGTGCATTGAAAGTGATCGACTTTTTTTTTGCGTTTATTGCAAAGGCTGGCTGAACCTTACGAGATACATCACAGTAATGTACTGCAATATTGTATACCTTAAAAAGGTATACAAAAATAAGGATTATATTATATATATTATTGTATATATATTAGGGATAATCACTTTTATTTGTGTTTTTAACCAACTAAAAAAAAAGGTTCTAATTTTTTTTATTTTCTTCAGACGTACTCTTCAAAGAGTTCTACGATTAGTAATAAATAACTTATATATAGAAGGTTGCATCCACGAAATTTTGAATTCAAAATAGACTTTATTCCAAATTTTACACGAACAATATCACGGGCAGATGCTGGTACAATATAAAATAACAAATAGGAAAGGTCAGTAGAATATCACGATTTTTATTATGACCAGACAACCATCTTCGAATGTTTCAGGGTCAACTTGATACTTGTATACCATTTAAGTTATTTTTATTTATTATTTATAATAATTATTATTAGCGGCCCATCCCAAAAGTAAACTTCTAACTTACTTCCTTACTAATCACACCTTAGTTCCTACTTCACTAACTCATAAGATATTTCGTATAGATAAGTGTCGAGCAAAGAGTTTACATATACTACTTTATCCAACGTGTCAAGTATTAAATTTGTACCAGTAGCGTTATGTACTGGTCAGTGTGAATTATGGTTTTGACTCTCTCCTTAAGAGAGAATTTGAGTTTATAAAGTAAGCCACTAATGCTTTATACCATTTGCGCTTCTTTCGACGTAAAAGCAAAAATTATAGCAAATATTTCTTGCAAAGTGCAATAAAGAGTTTATCTATCTATCTATGTATCATTAAGCCTACTCATGTTCATCATACAGTTCATAAAAACTCGTGAAAAATAATTTGTAGAACTAAGACATACAAACACAACTGCCAATATAATAATTTAAATGTTGGGGGATATTTTTCGCGCAACGTCATCTAGCCTGGAGCTACATTACAAAACTTCTAGTATGTTCATCAGATAGCTGATAAAATACTATTAAAATAAACATAAAAAATGTATAAATGTAAATAGTTAGGTACATTCCTATATAATTCTTATATACATAATAAACACTTCGACACATAACACATTTTTGTATTCATCACACAAATATTTAACCTGAACGGGAATACAAACAACAGCTCCGCAGGTAGATTTCTTATGAACGAGCAAAAAACGATATGTTCCTTATAATCTTATTGTATATCACCGTCAAATTGTAAAAACCGTCAAATTATAATCTTAAGACGTCAGATTACAAACTAAGCTAACGTAAGATTATACCGAATCAACAGAGGCCAAAAATGTATAGAATATGAAGACTTAGTAGTAGTGGTAGGACTCCTAGCAGAGTCCGCCTGGGGAACTACCACACCTTTGCCAGTTATTCTACAGCCAAGCAGTAATCTACTATTGTTTTCCGGTTTGAAGGGCAATCTTTCCAGATAAATTACAAGGCTCAGAGATATAACATCTTAGATCTCTGGGTGATGAGCGCAGTGCAGTGCTAGATAATGATTTGGACTCTTCTCCAATAGCTGCGTGTCACTATGATGTTATGTTGCAGGCATGTTGCTTACCATCAGGCACATGTCCTGCTCGTCTCGTCATTCTTTATTGAAAAACAAGACTTTTACCAGCTGACTATTATTAATTGTATAAATTCAGACCAATAGAAAATGTTTTGCCAGACATAATTGCATGCCTCTCGAAGAAGCCAGTTTGTATGGGTCAACTTTTAAAATGTGTTGTATTGTCTTTTCTTACCTGCAAACAGCAATAAAGATTTTTGTATTTGTATTGTAACGATTGGATGACCAAAGAAAAAGACAGAGATACTTGGATTAAGCTGGAGGAGGCCTATACCCTAACAGGGGTTCCAATACTTGCAGAAAAAGTGTAAATTCAGATTAATAAAAGTTAATATATTGAAGTTAGGTTTAATTGAAGTAACATATGTTACTTCAATTAAATAAGCCTAATTAAGCCTTTGTAACATTTAAGATGTATTGGAAATAAACGAGCTCATTATATTTATTATAATCTGACGGTGTTGTTGTTTCTCTGTCAAGTTTACGGTGATATAAATATAGTTATAAAATACGCGTTACGTTGTTTGTCCGCGATGGGCTTCGAAATTACTAAACTTTAGTTAGAATTTGCACACCGTGTGAAGTTTCATCCAACTTGATAGATAGGATAGTTTTATTTCGACTCAGTATAATAGTCTTTATGTGACAATATTCAAGCGAAGCCACATCAGGGACAATTACCGCCGAACGGACCCTGTCATAGCTTTGTTTCTCTCTCTTTGATTCAGTTTGAAACGATAGAGATGGCAATAGCAAAGCTAAAGCCGATTTAGACAGGAGGTACTTCTACCGCCGGGGGTCTACCGCTGGACGAATAATGTCTTAGCTTTGAAATTTCTCTCTCTTTTCTTTCCACTTTAAATGATAGAGACCGCAATAGCAAAGAGAAAAGCAATTTCGTTAGGCGGTAGAAGAGTGGGCCGCTAGTATTTATATGGATACCGGTAGCGCCCCTCGGTTTTCCCCGGTCAGTTCATGTACTCGTTTTCCCGTGATTAAAAGTGTGTGTGTTTTTTAGACTGTAATCTAACTGCGTTTCAGATTTTGACGTGCCGACGTGATTGAGCAACAAACATCTTTAAATATAATATTTTGTATTTACCTATAATATTAGTAGCATATTAAATAACAAGATTAGTTGTCCAACCCGAACGAAGTCGGGCGGGCCTGTAGTCTATAACAAAGGAGTGATATTTAAATTAAGTTTTTATCCAAAAATATTACAAATTTCGACTTACTGCAGATGAAGATAAGGTATATAGTGGTGAAGGCCCCGCCAGTAGCGGATAGCGGTAACATCCGCATTGTCTTTTTTTTTTATTCTTGATTTTACCTGTACAAAAAAACCATTATTTTGTAATTTTGACTTTTTATTTACTAAGTCCACTATCACTGTTTAATTAATATTCCTGTTATTTGTGTAGTTTTTATAATGCGATCCTTAATTTTTAATGACGAAGAAATTTAATTCAATTGTTTAATTTTAATACGAGTTCGACAATATATTACCTAGTGTTATGAATAAAATATTATGAGTATGAGTATGCGTACACCACCATATTGAAATAGCAAAAACATTAAATCGATACAAGACTTGGTGGCACCATAAATAAAAGGTAATAAGGAAAATATGAAGTGCATTAAATTTGAGCCGACAAACTGAATTAGACTTTCAATAAGTCAATTTTAAAATAATAATTATGTTTGAATTTTACAATACATTAATTTCATATTTCTATTAGTAGCATATAAAATGCAACGTGACCAAAATTTTTAACCAAGTCTTTACGTTTATATTTGACCGCTATCTCCACTGATGTTAAGCAACGATGCGATCGACGATGGAGCGTGCTTACCTAGAAAAAAAAAACCGATCCACTCTCCATTTGAAGACACCAAGTCACCGTATCCCAAAATATTTTCCGTAGACTTACACGAGCAAGAACACCGTCTAATTTTAGAGAAAAGTCGAATCAACTAAGATTTTTTTACGAATGTGCCATCAAATAAATTCAAAATGGCATAATTTAATTTAAAGCCATAATAATATGACTTTAAATGCGAAACTTTAATATCTGTTACAAATTACCGGATATATTAGGTTTTAGTCGCGTCTTCATTTTCGTTATTTATTTAATCATACATACATACAACATTACGTAATTGCAGACAAGCAATTAGAATATTCTCATAATTAAACGTCTTTGTAATGACGGGTATGAGTTATATGTCACATTATTGACATTAACGTGGACTTATCTTAATTTTCTAACAAAAACGAAATAGAGAACTAATTTTGACAGGTATTCAGCATTCTGACAACGAGTCGTTCTTATATATGTCACCGTATTTTTTTTATTAAACCCCAAAATCTTAAAATCAAAATCAATACATAGAAAACTACTTACCAGGTTTGCGTATTGTTGTTTTTGCCGTATTTTTTTAAACAAATAAAAACACTGCAAACTTACACTAAAACTAATAAAGTTAAGATCTAAGACACAGTTCCTTTAACCACATAACGATTCACACTGTGCACTGTGCACATTAGTTGCCACTTAAGGTTAAATCATGATATTAGAATAAACTACAAACCAGCTTTAAAAAACCGGTATTTACAAGGAAAAAGACAAACAAAAAAACGTAAGTATGCTTAAAAACTAACTTTACTACAGATTGAGGTAAATAGAGGTTTAATTGCTGAGATGGGTAATTATTTATACTTCATAAAGAGTTTTGTAATAAAAAAAACAGGATCCTATCACCAACACCGGATCACAAAACCAGTCTAAGCAAAGATTCTAAGAGTAAAAGTGGTAGGACTCTTGGCAAAGTCCGTCTGGGGATGTACCTTTGCCAGTTATTCTACCGCAATCAAGCAGTAATTTGCAAACACACTGTGTTCCGGTTTAAAAGGCAATGTTTCCAGAGAAATTACAGGGCTTAGAGATATAACATCTTAGATATCTGGGTGACGAGCGCAGAGCATTGCTAGGTATTGATTTGGAATCTTCATGTTCCAATAGCTGCATGTCACTGTGCTGCTATGTGGCAGGCATGTTGCTTACCATCAGGCACGTACCCAGCTCGTCTCGTACACTAATAATAAAAAAAAAAGATTTTGAAATATTCGCTCAAGGTATCCAAAAACGTGTAAATTCCATGGTTAACTCAAATTAATAAGCAGCGCACCAAAGTTTTACCCACATAGTTTCCGTTCTCGTGATTTTTTCGGGATAAAAAGTAGCTAGTGTATTTTAAGACCGTAATTTAACTGTGCTCCAAATTTCAATCTCATGCTCAACCGCATATTAAACGCAGCTCACTTCATGTTCGCAGGGTCTGCTCTCGGAAAGAAAGAGTCAAGGTGATGACCTTGACTCTTCAATCACACCACGCTGGCTAGTCCGAAAGATTGCTTAGGTGATTTTTCAAGATATTCTTGTTTCAAAAGATTTTGATGATTAATAGTTACCTACAGGTACGTAATATCCACTTAAAAAAAAATTGGTTGCCTGTAAAGTCGGTATACGGGCGAAAGTTTTACGTGACAACGACTTTGAGTGGTAAATTAATTTTTAAAAGTGTGCGGTTTTAACCACACACATTTTTATAAGTATAACTATTTCGCATGCAAAGAGACTTGAACAGCTTTGGAAAAATCCTTATTTTTTTAAAATGTGTACTTTAATTATCTTATTAAGATTTTATCTAAATCGGGATTATTTAATCATGTATAAATGTTTTTAATATATATGCATAAATATTTTTTATTATTATCTTGTAACTTATTTAACTTGATTTGTTTATTTTTTTTATGTTTGAGCAATTATTATAACAAATAAATCAGTATAAACTTTTAAAAAAAATAACAAATAATCATGCATTTTGGTTCAAAAAATCAAGTTTATAGGTGTAATACTTTTTGAGTTATGATTTTTTTGTAAAATTTCAACAGTTTTCTGGCTCTGGTGAACATTTTGAATTTTGTGGGTTACAGCAGGTTCGCTTTTTACCGTCGATATAAGAACGTACCTCATCCTCCTTTCCTTAAGGCGCTGAATATCGCCAACTAGCACTTTTTAAACACACATTTAACAACATGTATATGGTTTGAGGCTTTTAGTAAAATATATGTTATTCTTGAACATATTTATTAGGTAACCTATTGTATCAAAACACGATTTGGAAAAAAAAACTTCGATAAGAAAAATCCTAAACTTACCTCTAAAATAAGTTTTAGATGTAAATATCTGTGTCATTAATAAACATACATTATTCAAATTTTATAGGTAAACGTATCAATTTTTACTAAGGGGGATGGAAGATTTTGTATTTTGGATTATGAAGTTTAATTCGTATTAATTAATTGTCTTTTGAAAAGCTAACTCGACCGAGCCGGCCCGTGTCTTGCTTCTCGCTTACTACTATGAAGTCCAGCAGAAAGCGCTGATGCGCCTTGCTAAAAGGACCTGTGTCGCTTTGTCGTCCGACGCTCGCAATTCAAAAAATAAAAATAAACAATTCTCACAAATTCATGCAGCAACATCTATAAAGTTCATGTGGTTTGAAAATTCGACACTACAGACATCTGTAGATTTGGCGCAATGTTTAAAAGCGGCAATGAAGTCGTTACGATTTACGATCCTGAGTTCGTATCTCAGCCCTACGAAAGTTTTTTTTGCGTGTTTTTGATATTGTTTTTGTTAGATATTTTCTCCGTTGTTTTTCAAGGTTTTATTTCTTTAGTTCTGTCTGTTCTGAGACACAGATTAGAAAATAGTTCCTAAGTAACCAGAGGCTTTTCATCAAATCTTAAAATTAAATCTACTTCCCAGTTCCTGATTGAAGTTATAGAAGTTTTACAAACGGTAATAAAGTTCATATGATGTGAAATTTTGGACCCTACTGTAACTTGTCAGTTTGGCTCGGTGGTACAACCGCGTTCAAGTTCTCGAGTTCATATCTCATCACTGTGTAATCTTTTTGCATGTTTTTTGATATCGTTGTTGTTGGATATTTTGTCCGTTGTTTTTCAAGCTTGTATTTAGTTTTCGAGACACAGATTAGAAAATAGTTCCTATAGAACCCGAGGCTTATCATCAAATAATCTACTTCCCAGATAGATTTGTAACTTCGGTCGGTATGGTCGGTAACTTCAGTTACCGACTGAAGTTATAGATACCAGTTGAAATTGTGTTCCGGTTTGAAGGGCAATGTTTCCAGATAAATTACTGCCCTTAGAGATATAACATCTTAGATCTCTGGGTAACGAGCGCAGTGCAGTGCTAGGTAATGATTTGGACTTCTAATATTCTAATAGCTGTGTGTCATTGAGCTGTTATGTGGCAGGCATATTGCTTACCATCAGGCACATGTCCTGTTCGTCTCGTCACTTTTATTTTAAAAATAATAATTGTATAGTTGAATATTACGATATTTTAACGTGGAGCCGTAATTGAAACAGCCGAGTGACACAACGACATTTATTGGTTTACCCACAAGTATAGTATTAATCTCTAGCCTACCTACATCACACTACCTACATTGCAAGACAATGCTCAGTAACAAAATAAATATTAGTACCTACAAGGCTCAGTAATTAAACAAACTAGCTTTGAATCACCGAGGTGTTCGGACGTAGGTGTACAAAAGAGTCCTTGCATAAAATCTTAGCTATGTTTGGTTAATATCGACTCAAGATGGCCGCCTCCACAAAATGGTGGACAAAATATTTCTTCACAACCTACCTCAATATGGGTATCAAATGAAAGGGCTTTACTAGTAGAATATTATTATACGTTGTAACAAATTTTAAATCCAAGATGGCCGCCACCACAACATGGCGAATCAATTTTTTTTTTTCACTACTACCCCAATATGTGTATCAAACGAAAGGGCTTGACTAGTGGAATACTATGCAATATGACAAATTTGAAATCCAAGATGGCCGCTACCGCAAAATATCGAAATACATTTCTTTTTCGAAACTCTCTCAATATGGGTTTCAAATGAAAGGGCTTGACCAGTAGAATGTTTTATAGAAAACAAATCCGAGGTAGTCGAACCAATGTTTTTAATTTTGTTCTTGTTCGATTGAGCGATGAATTAAAATTACCTAAAATCGGTGCTTTAAAACTAAAAAGCCACAACTCAAAATCATTTTATCTTTGTTTTTCAACTATTTTTCTATTTCTGATGTTTTTCTATCATTCTCTGTGTATGTTAATTAGCTACAACTTGATTATTTTAGGTATATGATTATTTCAACATTGTTGTTAAATATACCAAAATAATTCAGGACATTTTTTTTACTTTCAAAGGTTTACACTTGACCGCCATCTCGCCTGATGTTAAACAACAATGTGGTACAAATACAAAAATCTTTATTGCTGTTTGCAGGTAAGATAAGGTGATACAAAACATTTTAATAATTGACCCATACAAACTGGCCTCTTCTTCTAGAGGCATGCAATATGTTTGCCTACGATATGGAGCGTGTTTACCTAGAAAAACCGACTCACTTTGGATTTGAAGACACAAAGATTGTAATTATCGGGGAAAACTCACTCAGGCAACGTATTCCACAGCGTAGACAAAAACAAAAAAAGAGTCAAATCTCTTTGTTCGTGCCTTTGGAACATCCACCATGAAACGATGTCGCTTTTTCGAGATGCGAGCAGTAGCCCTGAGTAGATAGCCAAGCCGAGACCTTTTTCTTGCACTCATAATGTTGACGTATCTATGATGTCCAACTCTTTGTCAATAGGTTGGTAAAGGTATGGTCCAGTAAAGGAAAATGCACCCTGGCCAAAACCGGTTCTTGTTTTAGGTATTGCCCAAGTGTTATGTCTTTTGACCTTTCCGCCAACACATTTCAAAGTTGTGATGGGAGACTTCAACGCAAAACTGAGCAAACGTAGATGAGTGAGAGTGGGGATTTCGGATATGGGCAGCGGAACCCAAGAGGGCAACGTCTAGCGGATTTCTTGGAAAGGAGAGCATCTTTATGATGAACTCTTTTTCAAGAAACAACCACAAAGAAATTGAACCTGGATTAGCCCAGACGATTCCACAAAAATGAGATCGACTTCATTATGACGACTAAACGGCAAATATTCAGCGATGTCTCTGTGATAAGCAAGGTTAAGACCGGCAGTGATCACCGTATTGTAAGAGGCACGCTGAATCTAAACATTAAGGTCGAAAGATCACGTCTAATGAAGTCCATGCTCCGACCAAATTATGCTCAGATCGAAGATCACTTCGAATCCTTAGATGAATGCGTAACGGCGGACGAAATAAACGATAGGCTAGTGGAAACTGTTCATGCGGTTGGCAGAAAATTTTATAAGAGCCGACGCCAAAACAGAACCGAAAGCTCTCCGATCAAACTCTAGATCTTATGGCGGTCAGACAAGATATGCGACGTATGCTGCTTCAATACTTGAGTATTGAAGAAACAATCAAGCAGAACAAAGGCTCGAAAGTGTTCACAAGAAATCAGTCTCTTGGGCAAACTCAGCTGACCAAACTGAAGACCGATAGTGGTAGCATCGTCTTATCGAAACCCGAGATTTTGGAGGAGATTGAGAGGTTCTATGGACAGTTATACACCTCTACGCAAGCACAACCTGTCGTTAGCATGGCAAAAGACCCCAGAGCCAAGCTGACCTGACACTTTAAGATGTCATATCTCCGAAACTGTTCACTGCCCCGCTGGAAGATGTTTTCAAGCTACTGGACTGGAACGGATATGGCATCAATATCAACGGCGAATGCATCACTCACCTTCGGTTTGCCGACGACATAGTCATTGTGGCAGAGTCGTTGGAGGACCTCCGTGCTATGCTCAGGGACCTCAGTAGAGTATCCCACCAGGTAGGTTTGAGGATGAATATGGACAAGACGAAAGTCATATCAAATGTTCATGTCTCACCTGTACCGGTTATTGTTGGGAATACCACACTCGAAGTTGTTGACGAATTATACGTCTACCTGGGTCAAAAGATCCAATTAGGTAGATCCAACTTCGACAAAGTGGTCCAGCGAAGGATCCAATTCGGATGGGCAGCGTTCGGGAAACTTCGGCACATCTTTGAGTCCAGAATACCCCAATGCCTAAAGGCGAAAGTCTTTAACTAGTGCGTGTTGCCAGTGATGGCTTATGGAACTGAGACGTGGTCCTTAACTGTGGGCCTCATAACAAAGCTCAAAGTCACACAGCGAGCTATGGAGAGGGCTATGCTCGGAGTCTCTTTGCGCGACAGAATCCGTAATGAGGATAATCGCAAAGAACGAAAGTATCCGACATAGCTCAAAGAGTAAGCAAGCTGAAGTGGCAATGGGCAGGCCACATCGCTCACAGAACTGACAACCGATGGGAAAAAGATTCTCGAGTGGCGACCACGAACCGGAAGACGCAGTGTTGGACGGCCTCCCACTAGATGGACAGATGACCTCATAAAGGTCGCTAGAAACCGATGGTTGCAGGTTGCGCAGGACCGTTCGTTGTGGAAATCTAGGGGAGGCCTATGTTCAGCAGTTGACGTCTTGCGGCTGATGATTATGATGATGTGACATTGTTTAAAATAATAACTAAAATATTTACAAGTTTAATAACTAAAATATTTACAAGTTACGCTCATTTATACTGCTCTACGGGATTATTTATTTTTATTTATTTAGTATTAGTAGATGAATTTGCTTTTCGTGGAGTTGTGAACGAAAGCAGGTGCGATGAAAACCATAACACAAAAAGTCTATCTCCATTGTTGCTGAAAATATAACTTAAAACCGATATTAGTTGTTTACTTCACGCATAAATGTAAAATGTGACTTTTGTATCAAGTTAAAGCTTAAATTGAAAAAAATCGATATTATTTAAAGGTTATAAACTGGCAATAATATAATTGGTTGAGGGGCGGAAATAATGATTCATCATCATGATCATCTTCCTAAACGAACGAGAAGAAACACAGCGCTGCTCTAGTGTCAAGGAAAACATAGAAATATATTATTGTATGCTGTAGGTACCCCATATGGAACAGTACTGAAAAATGAATATCTACAAAATCAATGCATTTCATTTGTTACTAGATGTCCGCCTCGGTTTCGCCCGTGGTATATTAAATAGCATTCATCAGGATCCCGTACATATCCAACGGTGAAAGAAAACTGAAATCGGTTCAGTCATTCTTGAGAATATCGCTTTCAAATAAAATACCTCTTCAGCTGCCTGTTACGCTACCTGTCGGAAATTGGTCGTACCAACTCGGAGATTAGCAAAGGTTTTATATTCAAGAGGTATATAATCTGTGATATTCAATGACGCAATCTTAGACACATGCTACCATGTGTCATGTCACAGCACGAAACGTGCGAAAACTCTCAAAAGGAATATTTTTCCTGATTTTGTTACATTCTTGATCAATGCTCCGCTTCTATTAATAGTAGCGTTATGTTTTATGATCTATAGCCTTCCTCGATAAATGGACTACCCAATAGAAAAACAATCTTTCAATTCGGACCAGCACTTCCCGAGATACTAGCGTTCAAACAAACAAACAAACTCTTCAGCTTTGTAATATTAGTATAGATTATTTTCACTTATGTCTAGACACTATATAGAACTACATATATATTTTTACTCGATTTAATAAAATCATGTATTGTATTTTAAGACATATTCACTTACGAAATAAAAAAGAATTAGGAAAATTTGGTTATCCATATCGAGGTAGAAGTGAAAAAATATAATTCGGGATTTTATGGTGGCACCCATCTTAAATTTTATATTGGTCATAGTGTGTAATGTTTTACTAGTCAAGTTGCCAGCTATTCTACCGCCAAGCAGTAGTGTGACAAGAACAAAATTAAAAATTTTAAGTAACCCCCGACTACCTCGGATTTGCTATCTGTAAAACATTCTACTAGTCAAGCCCTTTCATTTGAAACCCATATTGAGGGAGTTGCGAAAAAAGCAATGTAAGTCGCCATTTTGCGGTAGCGGCCATCTTGGATTTTAAATTTGTCATATTGCATAGTATTCTACTAGTCAAGCCCTTTCGTTTAATATAACGGTTTTACATAAAAATAAAACCGATATTATGTGCCGAGAACGGAAAACATACAGCATTATATGAAGAAGCAGTATGTATACTTATCTTATTAATCTGTGGTCGACGTCTATATCATAGACAATTAGCTTCGTCTTGACGCCACCAGAGGGCGCCGCAAGCGCGCCACCAGCAAGGGCACCCGGCGCGGTGCGATCTTTGGGATTCATAGTCTTCACCAGAAAGCCCTTTCTAGAATGCTGTATGTTTTCCGTTCTCGGCACATAATATCGGTTTTATTTTATGTAAAACCGTTATATTGATGTGCCTCAGGAAAAAACATACAGCATTATATGAAGACGTGTTTGTTATCTGCTGGTGTAAGTATGTCCAAAAATAACAACGCTATGATGACTGAAACATTTGAATACTTATTAAAATAAAGTGTTCAATAACATTTTGTAATTAGCTAAATTAACAAAGCTAATTTGTGTGTGATGTAAACTTTGAAGAACATGATTAACCATTTATGTTAATTTCGCAGTAAATTAACCTAACATGCTTAATGTGTTAAGATATTTCCATATTTTGCTTAATAATGTCATCAATCGATTGGGTATTTGATCATCCAAAGGCTACTGCTATATCTGGTCCACATCTCCTAGTTGTACGTTCATGGCACTGTCTCACTGGACTGGACATATCCATTTTTTTAATAACAAGATGTTAAGCAACTACTATAGATAAAATTTATTTGATTTGACTCGAAAGCTATTCTGTTTTTCTCAGATAGGAACTAGAAATATGTGATAAGACACAAATTATTCTCATTTTCCATGTTCATACTGCTATATAGCAATAGTACCTATGTATATTTCGGTCTATAATATTTAAAAGGGTTATTATTTAAAGAACCGTTCCAAACATATATGTTTTACATACTGTTTTTGGAGGAATTGGAAAACAACCAATCTACATAAAGTAACTCTCTAAGACTTCAGGTAGCTGTAGAATTCAGAAGGTTATCGCTTTCGCAAAATTTTAAAATATACATAAATATGAAGTTCCATTTTAGTGTGTTGTCTGCAATTAGGCGACATAATATAAGTACATACTATGTGTACTAATTCTGTTTTAAGTGATAAGCTGTTATTTGAAACTAGACTTATCCGTGTTTTAGCTGTCCGCAGTTCTTGAATTTTAATATCAAATTATAATTATTTTGATCAGACTTAAGATATATTATAACATATTTAACGCATATAAGTCCTCGCTCGACCATCGTTTCGTCCGGTGCCGAGTGACAGTAAGGGTTGGCAATGATTCACACTGACCTAGCGTTATTTTATAAACTATTTTTCTTGTGAGTTTCTCACTCAAATCTACCCTCATTTTCCCAAAAATCTAGGGTTTTATCAATACTCATGAAGATTTCAATGTAATGATACACTCTACAGCGACATTTACCTAGAATCTTTCTAGGTCACGCGTTATCCACCAGGCCGCACCAGCCCGGTGGACCATGGCTTTGGCCGACTCCCAGTGATGGGAACGAGTCAGAAGGCTGGGCTGGTTTCGTATAAATATAATTTGTTTGTTGGCTAGTCGCGAGCCACTACCTTGTACGTCCTTGTTGTACAGTTCGAATGTGCTAATAATAACCAGGAAAGAATAGTGGAATTTGGGTTCATCAGAGCTTGTCGAAAGCATTTGTAGGCTTTGTTGACGACATTTTGCAATTATTTGTTGCAAATGGATCTTTTGAATCCGTTTATTTATAAAATATGGTGGTTCTTAGTCGCTGTTTTAAATCTCATCCTCAAGCTTAAACTTAAGATACCGTTTACATAACGGTTCTGCTACAATTATTTCATGTTACTGTTCACCGTATCTACTTTCAATTTGGTTTTGGTGTTATCTCGAAATGATAAAAATCTTAAATCTTTTTCCATTAATATTTAACCTTATTATTACTTATCAGATTTTATAAAATCGAAGAGCATACGGTTTCTCTCTTCAGAATAGAGACTATACGGCAAGCTGGGCACTCTTTCACAAACTAAATATTAATCAACATTATCGCTCATTGGAATTGAAAACACAACTGCGTAAGACGCGTGTTTTTAAATTATCATGTGTTTTAGGAGTATAAACATCATCAGGGAATGTCAGAAGAATGCAAACGATTCGTGGTCATAGATTCCTTCGTTGTTGTGATAGAGTATTAGTTGTTAAGTAATTATTCGTAGTTAGTATTGCTCATGGTGCTTTGTGTATTGAAACATAATGAGAAGTGGCTCCGCGCCACCACACCATCGCAGTAGGTACTACAAACATCCTTTTTGTTAAATCATGTAAGTACAAGTCATACTTGACGAAGCTGTTACTGGTTAAATCTGAGATGGCGGATATTAAAGTCTGCCGTATGGTACCAGAAACAGTAAAATTTAAGCCACCCTTCAATTCCAATTTAAGCAAATCAAATCTAACTTTTGCGTCAGATGTAGGTAGATTCATGTACTTTTCTATAAACGCTGTTATATGTAGATACATGTGCGCCATAGTTGACCTGCTCCTATTTTCTGTCAATAACCTTCCAGATACATAATGTGAATATACATAGATACCTGCTTTCTCGATCATAGTTTTGAGGCATTTCCAGTGTCTCGCGGCTTCCGCAACCTAGAGACGTAACTTGGAACGCTGCACCAGAAGGAAGTCGTTCAGTAAAGACTGACACGACCCTTCGAACGCAAGGTCTCCGCGACCAAACGTGTGTTAGTAGTAAGATATGGTGCGGGGACCAGGTCCAAAACAAGTATTGGTCAAATATATTAGACATGAGTATGTTCCAAGTATCTCATGGCTTCCGCAGCCAAGAAACTTAACTTGGTACTGCACCAGAAGGAAGTCGTTCAGTAAAGACTGACACGACCCTTCGAACGCAAGGTCTCCGTGACCAAGCGTGTGTTAGTGGTAAGATATGGTGCTGGGACCTGGTCAAATGTGAGGTATCAATTGTTCCAAATGATGTCTCGCGGTTTCCGAAATGTAGAGGCTTATTTAAATTTTTTATTGCACCAGAAGGAGGTCGTCTTGTAAGATTAGTGTGAAGTGCGACCCTTCGTACGCAAGGTTTCCGCGACCAAGCATGTTATGAAAAATGTGGTGCTAAGGAGAGATCAAAATTTAAATATGTATACGTATTAAAATAAAACATGCCATAAAACATTTGATAATACAATAGAACATCTACTTGAATGATATATTTTTTATAAATATCTCTGAAATTGGCGACTTGCTTCTCTTCCGCAGAGAAGGTTTGTTTTATAACAGGGACTCCTCCCCTGAATCGATAGTTATCGATGTGATGAGTTGGATGTAGCTGTGAATTTTAAATCTATTGATATGGGTTTATGTGAAATTTTATTCTCCCAAATAGTTATATTGGCACCCAGAGCTCGCCATTGCATATGAAGTACTTTTTTTTTTTTTTTTTTTTTTGTTGGTATGTAAGAATTTTAAAATGCAATACATTCACGATCGTATTGTATAAAAGATCCAAACTTAGAATATCCTTACATAAATAAATGGTTATGCATGTATGTTTGCAAATTTGTCCACGTTGTAGCAGCTTACTTTATTCGATAGTGCAACTAAATTAAGTAATGGTGTAATTACAATAGTGCAACTGAACTAAGTTTCGTCAAATCTTAGTTAATAATGCGTATAATTATGATATATTCATTTCAACCCCCATCGGCACGTCTATGTATTTGTATACGTCTGAACTAGTTCGGTGGACACCAAAGGGTATAAAATTTAATTTCGTTTATACCTGTTTTTGATGTTTTAATTAATTTCATAGAATATTATTCAATGTTGATTCCGATTCTGAATAGCCATTTTTCCTTCTTTTTGAAAAGTGGGATTAGATGTTGCCATAATTATATGTAATCTTGAGATACTCTTAATAAGTTTAGCTTCCCAGATGTTACTAAGCAGTAACTTATTGGTTACACACCTTATCAAAGTGTATTAGTATTAGTAGGTAGTTGAGACAAGGTTCAAACAATAAATAATTTAAACAAGCCAGTTAAAACTGGGAGATGCACCTGAAACTCTTAGTTTTTCTTTTAGCGGACACGCTGCCAAGCGGGCAGGTACATGATGTAGATTTACTTAGCAATTTAACGTTAGCTAGTCTAATAATTTACATAATAGTCTTCAAAGCCTTTTTACGTGTGTCTACCCGCATGTCCAAAGAGTATCGGTCACATACTATGTTGGTACAAGTGTGTTCCAGCTATCACACGGTTTCCGCAACCTAGAAACGTAATTTGGAACTGTACCAGAAGGAAGTCGTTCAGTAAAGACTGACACGACCCTTCGAACGCAAGGTCTCCGCGACCAGGCGTAGATGATCGAAATGTTTTCGATATATTGGTCAAAACCATACATTAGAGATTAGGCAAAACTCGCACTAGTGAGCCAGCTGCTCACTTTTGATAAAAAGCATATAAATGAATGAAGACTGACCTGCATGTATAAGACCTTGATTCTGGAATCGGTCGATCTCACCTTTTTACCACGCAGAGGATTTACCATTTTTCTTCGATGGATGAATTATCCGCTTCACTCACGGGTACTTCGAAAATCTCAATCCGTTGAGATTTCAATAAAATTTCGTGTAATATAAAAACACATTTAAAATATTTTTCGATAGTTATTAATTGTTAATTAGTGATAATTGAATATTTTTTTTTTTTTTTTTTTCTTTAATTTCGACCACTCGTGGCGAAAGTATACAACGCTATGAATCCCAAAGATCGCACCGCGCCGGGTGCCCTTGCTGGTGGCGCGCTTGCGGCGCCCTCTGGTGGCGTCAAGACGAAGCTAATTGTCTATGATATAGACGTCGACCACAGATTAATAAGATAAGTATACATACTGCTTCTTCATATAATGCTGTATGTTTTCCTGAGGCACATCAATACCCATATTGGGGTAGTAGTGAAAAAAAATGTAATTCGCCATTTTGTGGTGGCGGCCATCTTGGATTTGTTATAATGTATAATATTTTACTAGGCAAACCCATATTGTTCTTATTGTTCATTTGATACCCATATTGAGGCAGGTTGTGAACAAATATTTTGTCCGCCAGTTTGTGGAGGCGGCCATCTAGAATCGATATCAACCAACCATAGCTAAGAACAGCACAGATATTTACCTTCAACTAAAAAAACCGCATCGAAATCGGCCCATCCGTTTGAGCTCTACCGTGCCACAGATGGACACACACATAGACTGACAGACAGATAGACAGATAGACAGACAGACATCAATGTCAAACTTATAACACCCTTTTTTGGTCGGGGTTAAAAACATCACAGTTTTCCGGTTTAAAGGAAAAAATACAGTATGATTACAGGGCTTTGATATGAAATCCTACTAATATTTTAAATGTTCAATATATGGATAGAAATATATTGAAAAATATGGATGTTTGGATACTTGGATGTTTATTGCTTAATCACGTCGTAACGTTGGGTCGGGCAGAAATTTAGAACACATGTAGATAATAGTCGTGGCGAGCGCAGTATAATGCAACGTAATGATTAGGATTCTTTATTTTCCAATACCTGCGTGTCACTGCGCTATTATAGGCATGTGACTTACCATCAGGCACATATACTTACTGCTCATCCCGTCACAACAAAAAATACTTTTATCACTTGTTAATAAAAAAAGAATGCCCTAACTAAAATGATATAAAAGTGATTTTGGTTTTGTTTTGTTTGTGGACCTTTCGTTACAAAGCAGCGAAATGGCGTCGCTGTATTATTATTAAAAACTTGTTTTCCGAGTTGTAGTATGCAATAATGGTGGATTATTTACTCGTAGCCTCGTCTAATGATAATGATGATTATATTATGTACTATTAGTATCCAATCCTACTAATATTGTAAATGTCAATGTTTGGATGTTTTTGCTCAGTCACGACAAACATCAAGTCACGTATAAACGGATCGGGCTGATATTTGGAAAACACGTAAGATTATAGTCTGGAATAACACACAGGCTACTTTTATCCTGAAAAATAACGGGAACGGGAACAGTGAAGGTAAACTCGCAGGGTGCTGCTAGTCAGCCCGGACCTTCAATATTTTTAGGCGGGCAAAATCTGAAAATGCCGCCGGGCCGCCACTAATATCTAAATATATTCAGTGTTTAAACCGAGCAAAGCTCGGTCACCCAGGTACTTACACATGTACTTCACTAACAGTGAATGTTTTTCTTCAAAATTCGTACAATAATTTTAAAGAAATGGATTACTTAATATGTAGTGATTCATCTTCCTGGCTTAGCTAATTTATGCAATTTGTTTTTTTATTTAATATACAAAAGGACTTTACTTAGTCCGTTAGAAAAATAAGAGAATCAGACGAAAAAATTTGTAAACAGCAAAAGACGTGCATTTCTAATTAATAAAAATTTTGAAAAGCGCCATCTATGAGCATGAGCATGGAAGCCTTTTGTTTCCATCAATGCAAATAATTTTACTGAGTGCACGCAACTTCGTGTGGCGCTGTCTTATCGGAGTTGTAAAGGGGCGGAGCTTAATTTTGCATTCGTGAATTTCACTCAGGTCTTCCCAGCGCCTTAATAATATCGATTCTGCCATCGCTATTTTAAAGTTTGTCGTAAATAAAAATAAGTATCATCGTCAACTTCTAAAAGTCCTACTACTGTAGAAGCACGGCCTATCCGTGGCCCACCCTTTATGAGTGTAAGTACAGCGCTTAAAAATCTCGAATTACTCATGTTATTAGAAAACTCTAGTAGTAGTAGTAGTAGCGCTCCGCTCAGGCTCTGTGGGCGGGCTGTTTCCGCAACTCGACGTCTTGGTGCGCCTGTTTTGCGTGTGGGGAAGTGGGCTTCACTCCCGCCAACCCAACTCCAACAGAAAGCCTAGCAGCTTCTTAACGTTGCCGCATGCTTCACGGAGCGTCCCCGGTGTGCCCAGGAACTTCGCTCGATGCGCCGCCACTCCTGTGCACTCCATGAGCACATGAGCGGCCGTTTCTTCAGCCTCAAGGCAAGCTCTGCAAAGAGGACTGTCGGTAATACCTAGTGTGAATAGGTGTTTATTGTACAAACCGTGACCTGTCAGTGCGCCCGTGACCAGTCGCAACTGTTGACGATTCAGGCTTAGCAGCTGCCGGGTGTACCGTGAGTTACGGCCCCCCATTGCCGCTCTGGACTGACTACAGTCCGACCTCTTGGTCCAGTTGTCGTTATGTTCTTTCAGTGACCTCTCTCGCAGCCATTTCCGAACCTGCGACAGTGGGAGCGGGACAATCGGTTCAGGGCCCTGAACCTGTTCCGCTGATGCCCTCCTCGCCAGTTCGTCCGCCGCGTCGTTACCTCTCGATCCGCTATGGCCTTTAATCCATTGGAGAACGATTTGATTGTGTTCACAAACCTCCGTTAGAGACTTGTGGCATTCAAGGACTAGTCCCGAAGCGATGGTGTTGCTCTTTAGGGCATGTAGGACCGCCGCGCTGTCAGAGAGTATGCGGATGTTATAACCTTGCACCCTTCTGTCGGTGATTATGGTAGCAGCCCTCGTGATGCCCACGCATTCTGCCTGAAAGACGGAGTTGTGGGCCCCGAGAGATGTGTGGTACCTGATATTTAAGTCTTCCGAGAAGGTGCCGGATCCAACGCCCTCGTTGGTTCTCGAACCATCGGTGAAGACCATCAACTCGGTGGAGCTATGATCCCCGGAGGAGGCTCCACGAGTTCAATTTTGTATTTCTTATCAAATACATACTGTTTGGGTATACTATCACTTATCGCCAGCAGCATGGGTTGATGCTTCAGATTGTCTTGAAGGACTCGCGTGTGAGGAATACCTGTGTCGTGCCAGAGACCAAGAGTCCGTAGTCTTATTGCAGACATCGCCGCCTCCTGCTGCACGTGTGAATGGAGAGGAGGCAGATCCAGCATTATCTCCAGGGCTGCCGTTGGTGTCGTGCACATACCGCTGGTAGTCGCCAGACATGCCAACCTCTGGAATTGCTGCAGCTTCGCGATGGTTTGTAGCCAGTGTCGTCCTGGTCCACCAGACCAGAGCCCCGTAGGTGATTATTGGCCTGATCACTGTGGTATAAAGCCATAGGGTGACCTTTGGGTTAAGTCCCCATGTCTTACCTATCATTCTACGACATTGATAGAAGGTGATACAGGCCTTGTTGATCTTGTTCTCTATGTGCTTGTTCCAGTTCAGTTTGCTGTCGAGGATCATCCCTAGATACTTTACCTCGTCAGACAGCTGTAGCGTCACGCCATACAGACCTGGTAGTGTGTACAAGCCCAGAGAGCGTTTGAGTGTGAACATGACCAGTTCCGTCTTTGACGGGTTCACTGTTAAATCGGAGTCCGTACACCATTTCTCTGCTAGTCTTAGAGCCGCGTGCATCAGGTCACAAGCGGTGCTGGCGTGGATACTAGTTATAAGTATTGCTATATCGTCCGCGTAGCCTATCGTGTAGAAGCGCTGCGCGTTCAATACCTCGATTAAACAGTTAACCACCATATTCCATAGCAGGGGCGAGAGGACTCCCCCTTGGGGGCATCCTTTCGCAACTAATGCTATTTTGGTTGCATTACCTGGTGGTCGTACGATGCGATGACTCAACATTTTTACTATCCAACCTGATAGTAAGGCGTCCACTCCATGTTTGTTCAGAGCTGTTTTTATGCTAGAGAATTTTGTCCTGTCGAAGGCTCCCTCAATGTCTATGAAGGCGCCCAGACATACAGATTTGGATTGGATGGCTGCCTCGATTTCACTTACGATAGCATGAAGTGCTGATTCAGTTGATTTACCCGCACTGTAGGCATGTTGATTCCTGTGCAGTGGAGTCAATAAAAGCGTTGTGTCTCTAATATGCCTATCACATAGCCTTTCCAGCGTCTTCAGCATGAAGGAGGTGAGGCTGATAGGCCTATAGGACCTAGCGTTGGTGTAGTCACTCTTACCTGGTTTGGGAATGAAGATGACATTAGCTTCCCGCCACTTAAGGGGGATGTATTGGAAGGCCAGACACGCTCGTAGGATTGTTGTTACAGATTCCGCGAGCTCAGCACCCCCACTGCAGCATAGCGGGAAAATGCCGTCCGGTCCGGCCGCCTTAAATGGTTGGAAGCTGTTGATGGCCCAGAGAGTTTTTTCGTATGTTACTACTTTCTGGGCGGTCTGTCAGTCATTTTCTGAGGGCGAGTAGCTGTCCGCCTCCCAGTTTATGCTCTGGGTGAGTTGACAACCTGGGAAGTGTGTTTGGAGTAGTACCTCATATGTCTCATCTAGAGAGACAGTATATGTGCCGTCGTTCCTGCATAGGGACCCAATGTTTTGTTGTGCCCTGCGGATAGGATCTTCCTTACCCGTGCTGCCTCATTGCAGGATTTGATGTTGCTACAGAATCCGCGCCAGGATGACGAACTTCTGTAGCGTAGTCGTTTCTTGTATTGTGCTTTGGCCTCTTTGTAGTTGTCCCAGTCCTGGTCCTCACTGGTGTTCATGGCCCTGTTTAGGAGTCGCCTAACCTTTTCCTGATTCTTTCGAGCTCGGGACCCCACCATGAACTGTCTCTGTTACTGTTCCTGACGGTTGAGGTTAGAGGACACGATGTGTGGTAACTTCCTATAACTATGTCAGTGAATAGGTTTACCTGTGTTTCGATGTCTTGTTGGTTGCCTGGCCTAGTCTGGAGTCGAGCCGACAATTGGGTGCCACTTAGCTTACCTTGCACTGTTTTGGCAAAAGTGGCCCTGTTAGTCTTCCTCGGGTTCCTAGTTGGCTCAGGAATCATCGTACATGCCTGTAGGTCGAAGCGGATCCATCTGTGGTCGGAACAAGATGCCTCGTCCGA
Organism: Ectropis grisescens; assembly: GCA_017562165.1. Taxonomy (NCBI): domain Eukaryota; kingdom Metazoa; phylum Arthropoda; class Insecta; order Lepidoptera; family Geometridae; genus Ectropis; species Ectropis grisescens. Next base: position 14,953,407 of record CM029792.1, on the reverse strand, counting down.
CACGTGCCAGTTCTGGATAAGTTCCGCCGCTCCCTCCGTTGCAAGTGTCACGTCGATGATCGTTCTACTACGTCTAGTGACGAATGTTGGTTTAGAGCCTCTATTAATAATAGCTAGCTTGGTAGAAAAGAGAAAGGTAATGAGATCATCACCCTCTTGTTGCTTGCCTTCATACCCCACGCTGGATGGTGTGCGTTGGAGTCTGCTGCGATGATCAGCTCCTGGGCTTGGCGCTCGCAGTGCTCGACCAGTCTTGATACATCTAGTGGTGGCGCCGTCTCGTCATCTGCCATGTAGGCAGAGGCCATCACCAGGTTCGGGAGGCTCGAGCCCTGAGCCTGCAGGATACTGACGGTTACCAGATCCCTGGAACAGAACTCAGTTAGCGTATACACAGGAATGTTATTTGGAAGTAAGATACAGGCTCTTGGTGCTTGTGGTCCACTATAAGCAAGTATCTTACCTCCGGTGTTGTTGAGGCCGCATATCTTCCCCCTGATCCACGGCTCCTGGATCAGGGCGATAGCCAGTGTTAACCTCCAACCATTTGCGCAATTGAGCCGTTGCTGTGCGACTGTGTTGGAGGTTGACTTGCAGGACTTTAAGGGTCCTGGCTGAAGGGGTGCCGTCGCCATCGGACAGAGTGCCCTCCACGTCGAGCTCCAGCCTACTCATCCTCCCGGCCCAGCCCTCGTCGTCCTCATCGTCGGATTTCTCCTTCGATTCGGGCTCAGTGGGCACAGGCACTGACGGGGAGGCACCACTACCAGCTCGTCGTCACCCTAGGAGCGATGTCAGAGGAGGCTGGTGGCGCCGGAGTAGTGTCCATGTCCTCTCCAGTCCCCCAGCGGGGGCCGGGAGCGGTCACGGACTCAGCCACTAGATTGGGTAGTTCAGTGATGAACTTTCCCTAGGGCCTCGGAACTTGACGTATGCGGAGCCTAGGCTGAAGCCCAGTCTCCGATCTCTGGACATTATGTCCTTGGCGACACCCTCCGGTATGCTGAGGACGCAAAAGGTATCCTTCTCCGTTGCGTCTACCCTCAGCAAAGTCCATTGGTCCACTTGTGCCCAAGGGTTCTGCAGCTTCAGTAAGCAAGCAATTACGCTTGGCTTCGGCCACGATCCCGGCACAACCAGTCCGCAGACGACTCTTCTGGGGATGTCCACCTGCCTTATCACAGTGAGCTTCTCACCTGATGGCAGGCACACACTCCCAATGGCTGACTTTAGCCAACTCAGTGTTTGGAGGTTTTCGCACCATAATTTGATAACCCCATCGGCAACAATGGGCTTACCGCGGAAAACCGGTCCAAACGGCTTAGCTTCGGACACAGATAGCGAAAGCTTCACTATCTGGTCCTGAAGGCTTGCCAGCACTGAGTTGGCATCCGTGTGGCTAAGGCGTCTCGTCACTGCCGTCGTGACGGCTACGACAAGATCCCCTTTTGCCACATCTACGTAACTTGGCTTCTGCCTCGTTGGAGTTGGCCCAGACTTTGTCTTCTTGGACGTAGACTGAGGAGGGGTCTCCTCAGGCCTCGGCCTTTTAGACGCTCTAGGCGCTGGTCCCTTCCCTTTGGGATTCCGTTCGTCTCCGGTCTCGTCCGCCCTGACGCCCTGCTGGGGTGGTTGGGCAGATTTCTCCGCCCCTCCCTCCCGTTGAGGCCGGTCAGACGGGCCAGCGACATCGGCATGACCCAGGGAAGTGATTAAGTTGGCGCGTTTGGCTCGCCCTTTCCTCCGACGTTTGGAGCTGGGTTTCGCCTTACGGCCCGAAGTAGAGCTGGTTCTGTCGTCACTAGCTTGTTTTTGTGACGACTTCTTCTTTTTCCTACTCTTGTTGTGTTTAACCAGCGTCCAGGATTCATCAACACCTAGGTGTTGAGATCCAGACGGCTGGCTTGATGGGCAGGGTTCGTTGGAGTTCCCGTCCTCCGGTTTCCCTTTGGACGGGCCTCCACTATCCTGTGGTGTGGTTGACACTGCGGTTTCAGGTTTCCCCTTAACCGCAGGTGATGATTTTCCAGCGTCACCCTTGGGGGCGACAGCCTGTCGCTCAGCGTCACCCTTAGGGGCACCAGCCAGATGTCTGGCGTTGCCCTTCCAGGCAACAGCCGAGCGATGGGCGTCACCTTTGGGGGCGACAGCCGGACGTCGGGCGTCACCTTTGGGGCGACAGCCTTCATTTTCTGTGTGTGTGTGTGAGGGTGTTTGATGGTGTGAGGGTGTGTGGTGGTGTGAGGTGTGTGATGGTGTGAGGTGTGTGTGTGTTTTGTGTTGTGTGTTGGCCTTTAGGAGGCCCGGTGTTTGCACAATTTGCCCCCCAGAATACGAGGGGCAGACCGAGCTAGGCTCGGTGAGGGATTCTCCACTAGTGTGACTAGTGGTACCCTCCTGGGGTAGTTGTCTATTTGATTGTGCCGACATGTTGGGTTTGTTGGGCTGGTGGTAATACTCACACACTACCCGCCCTTGGTAGGTGTGGTACGATCTTTTAGGGGGGTTTTTAGGGCCCCCAGAGCCTTGTGGGCTCGGAATGTGGTTTTTGGCCGCCACGGTTCGGCACTGTGGGGAAGGGATGGATGGGGTTTGGGATAGGGTATGGGAGTTGGTATAGGGTGTAGGAGTTGGGATAGGGTATGGGAGTTGGGATAGGATAGGGAAGTTTTTGGTACGGCCAGAGGTTTTAGTTATACCAATTACAGAGGGTAATTGGTCTAGTAACAGGCGGCAACCTCGTGAAGGATAGTCCACTGGCCTTGCTTAGGGGATCTCTGCGACCTGCGCTACTCCCTAAACCATTTGCCAAACTCAGCATCGGACAGATGCTGAGAATAGGGGGTTGATCAACCAAACTAGTTTTGATTGATTAACCCCCCGCCCTAACTAGAAAACTCTAAAAACTAGTTCATTTAATGGCAGCCCCGGATGGATATTATCGGGGTTTTATTAAGTTAATAAGTAGATAGTTGTGAAGTTGAAGATTTTTAATTATTTTATTCTTTTTCGATTATTGTATAACCGTCGGTTCGTTGCCACTAGTTCCATTCACAGTTCCATGATGGAACTACTGGTAATATTTTTACAACATTAGTTCCATTAAAAATGGATCTCGAAATAATGGAACTAGTGTCAATTTTGAGTCGACACTAGTTCCATTCACATTTCCATGATGGAACTACTGGTAATATTTTTACAACATTTGTTCCATTAGAAATTTAATGGATCTCGAAATAATGGAACTAGTGGCAATTCTGAGTTAACACTAGTTCCCTTTACAGTTCCATGATACAACAACTGATAATTTTTTTTTTCACCAGTACCATCCTTTTAGTTAATGAAATTAATGGAACTAATGTCAATGTGCAATATTCGAAAAATAATTTTAATTAAAAATAAATAAATATTTTGACTCTTTTTGGATGAAACCAGACCCACAAAAAATGTGGTGCGTGGAGAGATGCGCAGGACAAATAATGTCCTTGAAGGATGGCATCACAGTATTAATGTAAATATCAATAAAAACGAGACAAATTTATAACAGCTGTTATAAATGCTGTTTCGCGTATCGTGCGTGGCTGCATATAACTTCTGCCACTCATCATGATCGAGATTACTGTTAATATTACTCTGACCTGCATTCTGTTGATGTGGACGTTGTCGGGATCCCACTTCTGATGTCGGGGAGACAGATAGATCGCCCGACATCAGTGAGGGCGGATCAGCCATTTTCCGTCACGTGAGGTTATGCCTGGTTTCTTCAGTTGCGGATTTATTGAAACCAATAGTTGATATGAATCAGCGGAGTTATATATTCCGTTTTACAATTTATTTGATACAAATTAATCACAGGCAATTAAGATTGAGTTGGATTTAGAAAGCAACAGATTTGTACGCGAGCTCAACTGACGTTCACCCACAGAGATAGAATGGCATAGAGAATATTGTCGTCAGGATTTGTGTACTAACCTTATTCAACCTTGTCAACTCACTTGTTAATGTCAACCTGTTACAACTTCTCAACGCCATTCCACTCCAATGTAAGCGACCGGTGTTGCCGCGTACGACCCTGTTCGAGTAATCTCGCTCTAAATCTGTACACAATAATCATAAGGGTACTCTGCCCCGACACGGCCATCCTGCTGTTCATACGTCCTCGTGTGAATCTTCATGGTCTGTTAGCAACACAATAACGTGTACCGAAGTACTCCTCAAAACAAACAGAAACAATCGATTTTCTAAATGACACCGATCACCGACCGCACAATCTACTGGTTCATAATAGCGACACATCAGAACACATCAAAATTACAGCAAGTCTATAAAATTTCCAGGAACCCCTCTGAAAACTTGTCTTCTTTAATTCCAGTACCTCTTACACCTATCTAGGTGCACTACTCAATCTACCCATTTCAGTATAATCTGATCAATTACCACAAAGGCGGGCCACACAGGCTTTTCCTGCACATTGACAACTAAGGTCAGGACTAAGGGTCATCGATTGCCACATTGACCATAGACAGATATAGACATAGACAGGTCATCTACATAAAATTGCTACACCGGCTGGTCACCAAAGATTGCCACACAGGCCAGTCAACAAATATTGCCACACAGGCTTGCCACACAGGCTTGCCACACAGACTTGCCACACAGACTTGCCACACAGACTTGCCACACAGGCTTGCCACACAGGCTTGCCACACAGACTTGCCACACAGGCTTGCCACACAGGCTTCCCACACAGGCTTGCCACACAGGCTAGTCAATAAATATTGCCACACAGGCTTGCCACACAGGCTAGTCAATAAATATTGCCACACAGGCTTGCCACACAGGCTAGTCAATAAATCTTGCTGAACAGGCTAGTCAATAAATATTGCCACACAGGCTGGTTTTTATTACACAATAACTCTGATGATCACAGACGTAAACGCAAAAACATCCTGCTCTCAAACCAAAGTCAAAATCAAAGGGAACGGTACCTTCGGGCATTGCGTGGGGACGTTCATGAGCGTATTTGTATGAGCGATTTCAGTTCATTGCCTTCAAAGTCAAAGTTCTTCATTGACAAATGTACAATTTACACGTCAATTAAATTAAAAAAACAAAATCAAAAGAAAGACCATACAACCTGTATACGATTTCAAAGCTTAAAATAATTACTTCAATGTATGACAATAATTATCGTACAGAAAACCGTCAAGCATTACGCGAGCATAATAATTATGTTTTAAATACAATACTTCCTACTCGTACTCATGTCAGTTTCTCTTTTTTTACACCTTATAGGAACTCTGTCATCACTCTCCAAAATTCACCGCAACTATAAAAAGTTTGATCGATAAGCCAGCACTTCAATCTGTTTCTGTTCAAACAATATCTATCGCCATCCGAAAATTCGATCACCTTGTACAGGCCCTTGAACTTTGCATCAAGTTTGTCGGGTTTCTTTCATGATTCTCTGTTAAAACATAATCACCAACGCAAACTTCTCAATTTCAACTGAACTTTTATCAAACCTCGCCATTTTGCGCAAGGCGCTCGTGTTTATTGCTTGAGCGGCGCGCTCTCAAACTATTTCCAAATCTGTATCCGCTATATCGTCCAAAGTCATTACATTAGGTTTAAAGGTCTAGCTACTCTACCAATCAAAAGCTCTACTTGGTTTGCTCTTGTGACACGGTTTCCGGTACCGAAAGCAAGCTGAATATCGGGCAAAGTGCCTTGCCATGACTGATTAGTACCCGTTTTCACTGCATATTTTTAAGAGAGAACATAACCCTATCTGCCTGACCGTTGGCACGTCTGGTCCCGGTAGAAATCAAATGGAATTTAATATTGTGGTCACTACAAAAATCCTTAAACTCTTTACTAGCAAAACCGAACCCTTGATCCGCGATTATACGATTCAGCGCTTTTCCAACAAATCCATGTTGTTTTATTGCATTCCTCATGAATTCCGAGTCATCATGACTCTATGGTTTACAATAGACCCGACCTCCGCCAGAGCCAGACACGGCCCGACCAACTGACCTAAGATTCCATACTATCACTCAACTGCATCTTCTCTATTTCAAGAGATATTTGGCCCTCAGACATTCTCATTAACATTCTCATTATCATGTGTATACTTGTAAGTAAGCTTAGAGTGTAATGTTCTCTAAAAACTGAGATCGTATTGTTTAGACCAAGTAAAAACCATAATCAGGAGCTCATGTCGACTCTCTGCTGTTATAAGAGCAGTGTTCTTTGACGCTTATAGCCACAGATATCAAATGAAAAGCACCGGCGGAGAGTTTAATTTTGAAAGATAATGGCACCATAAAGGCAATGTATTTGATTGGATTTACGGGCGGGTATACAGTGTTACTACTAAGCTCGCCATAGTCTACACACATGTGGTCTGAACCATCGTTTTGTTGTTTACAAATATAGCTGGGTTTTCAAATGGGGAGCAGCTAGATCTAATAACATTCACTTCTAAGAACGGTTTCGCATGATCACGTAGCCCTCCGATCATCTGCGGACATCCTATACGGTTCCATTGTATCACGCTATTTAAAAATCAATAATTTTAGTTAAAAGCTCGCCTGTGTTCATTCAGGTTGTCGTAATACCCGCAATGAAACACTCAGAAAAATGAATTAACGATTTCAAAAACTTAAGACTTCTTATTCTTCTTCTTATCACTAGTTTAACATTTGTTACGATAGAAGTTACACGCGATTGATAGAAACTATTATATTGTGTTATCAAATTTACACAAAGAACTTTAGTTAATGTGAGTTGCGTCGTTGTCATGTTTTCTGACTAGCCCCGATTTAAAACTTTACGGGCTAACATGATGTCACTTTCGTAATAATTGTCCAGCAAACTTAGTAACAAAATCTTTAGAGGATGATCGTTAATCACTACACGGCATAAAATCTGTCCTTCACTGAATGTTCCTGTTTGACCATTACCAGTCAAAGCAAAAACATTACGAATTCGTTTACCATTGCGTGCTACGAGTAGATACCCTCCAAGTTGTGAGATAGTTGATAACTCCGAAGTAAATAGGTAGCTGTGATGATAAACTTGATGAAACTGCTTTTTAAACTCAGCTCGGCATAGGGTGGGCTATTACAGCAATTACAATCTTTAAATTAAAACTGAATTGAAGAGGCAATAACTACGAATGACAACTAGAAACGAACACACCTGATTGACGGTTGAGGCTCCTCGCTGAGCGTAGACTTTGACTCATCGACTTGATCGCTCGACTGCTTGATTAGTGATGTACCAACCAATCTCCACAACTTTATATCGGTGTAGGCTGGCAGGTGGGCAGGCACGTGGTCTGTCTACTGTGGACAGGTGGCAGGTAGCATAAAGACTATCGTTTCGGTCGAAATGTAAAAAGCAGCTTGCTTCCACGTAATTCCTTCATAGGGTAATCTCAGTTAACCACGTTGATGCTTCGCCTTGAAACGCCTTGCTTATGGTTGACCGCCACTTGTGTTTATTTTCCGAGAAATAAATCTGCGTCACACACATGATATTGCATTGGTATTTTGATTTACAGCATCGTATCGCCAGTTCTTTATAGGAGGCTGATTTCGGTGATTGCAGCGGCTCTATTCATACTCGCATGTTTTTCCAAAATCTCACACCAGGGGTTTACTTATCGTTAGAGTTAGTTTACTTCCACTTAAGTTTTTTCCCATGTACAAATCCACCGCGTCCTGCACCACGCACGGATATCGTGATCGGCGAATCAGGGTTAAATTACGGAAAATTAATTTATTTACTTTCAGCATAACTCGGTTTCGTAAGGGCAGTAATCATTTCGCGTATCGTGCGTGGCTGCATATAACTTCTGCCACTCATCATGATCGAGATTACTGTTAATATTACTCTGACCTGCATTCTGTTGATGTGGACGTTGTCGGGATCCCACTACTGATGTCGGGGAGACAGATAGATCGCCCGACATCAGTGAGGGCGGATCAGCCATTTTCCGTCACGTGAGGTTATGCCTGGTTTCTTCAGTTGCGGATTTATTGAAACCAATAGTTGATATGAATCAGCGGAGTTATATATTCCGTTTTACAATTTATTTGATACAAATTAATCACAGGCAATTAAGATTGAGTTGGATTTAGAAAGCAACAGATTTGTACGCGAGCTCAACTGACGTTCACCCACAGAGATAGAATGGCATAGAGAATATTGTCGTCAGGATTTGTGTACTAACCTTATTCAACCTTGTCAACTCACTTGTTAATGTCAACCTGTTACAACTTCTCAACGCCATTCCACTCCAATGTAAGCGACCGGTGTTGCCGCGTACGACCCTGTTCGAGTAATCTCGCTCTAAATCTGTACACAATAATCATAAGGGTACTCTGCCCCGACATAAATATGATGCTGCAACGTTTATGAAGTATAAAACTTATCTTCTTAAAAACCATGGGCTTAGTTCACAACCTAAACAACGCAGAATGGCTCAAGACAGAAACGATTTTGCCACGGAAACACAAATGCAACTGCTAGCTGGCAAAATATCTGTGGGTCATTTTTTTAGATAAATTGCGATGAGCATGTATATAAAAAAAAATTAAAATAGGTAGGTATTTTAAAAAAAATAATGTTGATTTTTATCTCAAGCAATAAAGATATTATCTATCTATTTCTTAAAAGGTTTCCTACCACTAGGCCCCTCCTGTGGAAACGGAGCTTAGAGTGGAGACTCCATGCACATCCTCGCTTCGCTTCAGTAGAGGATTCTTACTCGGTTCTCTAACTCATATAACCTATTACTGTCAAACACCCTGTCGAAGATGGTTGGCAGCAAGAGGTCCGCCACCACCGTGGCTAGGGATAGCCGCGGTTCCGTTTCTGTGGGAACATCATGGCCCTTGTCCTTTCACTGAGCAATCTGCTATTCAGAATGCTCGTGCAAGACCCTCATCTGACAATTTGGGAATTTTATTTGACAAATCTATTAGCCGAGGGAAGATTTTCCCAAGTCTTCCAGTCCCTCCCCCCAACCTCTACATGCACTGCTCCAGGTTGTGAGGAGCACGTGTAGAAGTTCCCATCCCGGCCTGGGTTCGCCATCACACAACAAGATGCCACCTAGTAAATGCAATGTAAGCCTGCACCGAGTGGAAGTTCCCGAGACCAATTAAAAAACCTCTTTAAAGACGCACTAAAACAAGTTTTATTAGATTTACGAGCAATCAGAAAGAAACAATCCGTGTTTAATCATTTATTTTTGTACACAATAATTGTCAAAGTTATAAAAACTAAACTTGTTGTATAAAAATGTGGAAGTTATAGAAACAAGAGTTATTGGCAATAAAATTGTCTAACCTTAACAATATTAAAATGTCACAAACTAAAAAAACATTTTTTTTTTGGAAATTATGAAAAATCAAAAAACACCGTCAGATTATTATCCAACGACGTTAGATTATAAACTAAGCTAACCTACCATTAGATTATAATATCATGCATTACATATTTTATATTGACTGACCTCGTGGCTTAGTGGGTAGTAACTCTGCCTGCGGGTTCGATTGCCACCCAGTGCAAATATTTGTGTGATGAATTTATTCTGGGTGTTTTTATGTGTAATAGGTATGTATTTACAACTATATAAGTAATATATCAGCTACTTGGCCGCCATAGTACCAGCTTTGCTTAGTTTAGGGTCAGATGGTGCAAAATTTTACAATTTTACGGAGACATATCCAAGTAACTTAGACATCTAAACAGATATTTTATTACAGATATTTATCTTCTGGGTTCATTTCTATGTAGGTGGGATATGATAATATTCCGCACGTGTTGGGTCCGGCTCCAACACGAATGTATCCATCGTGACCCCATTTGTATGACCAAGAGTTCTTGAGAATAAAGTATGTGTCGCCACGAAACTCGCCCCATCCCACAGCCAGCATCGCATATTCCGGTTTGTCTTTAGGACTGCAACAGACAAACAAACGTAAAAGGTTGTAGTGATAATAATTATGTCGTGTTGAAATAACTTTTCTTTTATCATAAACACTTTTTGAAGTGAAAACTTTTTGTATTTTTTTCAACTTTTATAGGTTTACACTTAGCCGCCATCTTACCTGATGTTAAGGGACTATGCGGTTTACGATGGAGCGCGCTTACCTAGAAGAAACCGATTCACTCTCGATTTCAAGACAAGTTTTGGTGCACCAAGGACAGATTTTTCGTCGTCTGTGAATTGACCCTAATCATCACGATCGGGGATGATAAAAATTTTCGGGTAAATGCGGAACCATGACCATTGGCCATTTAGGAATGCGCCAGCATTTTTCAGTTTTAAGTTTTCACTTTTACCGGCAGTTCCTGTTACTGCTATTTTTTTATAATATAGTGAAAAGACGAGCAAGAGCTGCTTGTGCCTAATAGCACAGGCACACGCAGCTATTGGAACATAATGAAATGAAATGAAATGATATGAAATTTATTCCATATAAAATATAGTTCAATATTTATGATGTTGATACAAATTAATAAATCGATTATTCTATTTTGCCAAGATCTGTGGCATAAAGAGATCAAATCATAACCTAGCATTGCACTATGCTCGTTATGCTCGTCACCCAGAGATATAACAGTGCCCATCAAACCTGATTACAAGCACACTTTGTTCGTCTTTAATGTTTGTTTTTATCATAGGCTTGTAATTTGAAATGGTAATGTATATCTTTGGTTAATTTATGACAGGACAGTGGCGTGAAAAAATGCTGACCAGTATATAATTATTTATTGAATAAAAGTAAATAATTTAAATAATAACTTTTATCTCGCAAAATATACGATGCAACCTACATAGATTACAATGGTTAACTTACCAGTTATCATCATAAAAAACGCCACGATCTCCAACGAAGGTCAGCATGTCGGACGATGTAGATAGTAAGACCACAGTGGGCCCATTTTGAATGATTGCGACCTGCGATGTTAAAATGAAATAATGAAATACAAGAACAAAATCAAAAATAATGAGTAGCTCTCGCCCTTCCATTTCAAATTTGGCATATTGCAGTTGTACGTATAAATTTTACCTGCCAAGCCAAATACAAATAAAAATAATTTATTTCCATAAAAATGTGTACAAAATAAAGTAGGTAACCCTGTCTCCTGCTTTAGCGTTAGCTGTGTTGCAGCAAACAGTGTCATCCCAAAAATGTGCAACTAATTTAGGAAATTAAATTAATAATTAAAATTAAATCTTTTAATTTTTTAGAGTAGCTAAAATTAATTTATGTACAAAATAAAAAAGAAAAGAAACCTTATAATGAAAGCATCTTGCTATTCCACTCTCATAAACAATTTCTCCAAAGCGTCATAATCAAATTGCTCAAGCTAATCTTTTATGATAATTTTCAACTTATACAAGTCCAATGACTTAATGTTATAAACATCAGTATTTAATTTATTATACAAAATTGGTGTCATGTGCACGTAGTGTCTCAAACTAATGGAAGATATGTATGCGGGTATGGGACACTTACTACGCCTTTTTTGTTAGCTGGTACATATGGGACGACTTCTTTATGGTGTCTTTTGATTGATTGACTAACAAAGATTTTCCGCACAGAAAACACGTCACATTCTTTGTAGAGGTTAAGATGTTACATTCTCCTAATGCCCGGTGTATTTGTATAAGTAGTGTTTTATCGGCTATTTGTCGCAGCAACTTAAAACACATGCATCAGTTTCCTCAGTCGCTGAGGCACTAGATTTATGTGTGGTCCCCATGTCATTTAGAAATCTATAGTAAATCCTAGGTATAATGTATTTTCCCCACGAGTAAAGACGCCACAACAGCAATCTACCTGTTCAATTTCTTCACGATTACAGGGAAAACAATGGGCATGTATAATGAAATCCGGCGGAATTTTGTCCCTGTTTGTCTTTCTGAAACACATTTATTTTGTTTTATCTGTATTCAGATTCAGAAAGCTGTCGTTCAGCCATGCAACGACACGCGCCATTCCATTTTCAGCAACATCTCGCAAGTAAGTCCAAGTAGGCCCGTAAATTAGGATTACCGTGTCGTCTGCAAACATGAAAATGTCAGCATTACATAGTTTTTGTTTACAAAGCTCATATTTATGTATACCAAAAACAGAATGAGTCCTAATGTGCTTCCTTGGGGGACACACATAACTGCTAACAGCATCCTCACTCCTAAATTCACCTACTCGAACGTGTTGTCTGCGATCACATAAGTAGTCCGTGAACCACTCGTGTACGCTACCCCTTATCCCAACAGCCTGCAGTCTTGCCAGTAGTATAGGTACACAGACCGTATCAAAAGCCTTCTGGAGGTCCAAAAATGCACCAACAAACACATTTCTGACCCGTGTCTAGTATTTTGATATCAAAGTCGTAAGTTTTAGCAATGCATCATCAGTACATTTACGATGGCGAAATCCATACTGGTTGGCGGCCAAAATATTGTTCTTCTCTACGTAAGACGTCAATCTCTTATTTGCCATTTTCGAAGTGAAAACTTCTTTGGGCGCGCCTAGATAGAATTTTCGTTGGTGTGAATTGAAATCATCCGTCACGCTCGGGTATGATAATAGCTTTTCGGGATTTAACAAAACTTTTACTCGGGTTGCTAGAGCGAGAAATATAGTCCCTGTATGTCCTGTCCTGACCTGTGTCTATTATATTTATATCTTTTTATACCGACATTAGCTTCTAGGTTCTTACCACATGAATGTCATTAATTGAACTTGTCACGAAATATAAAATTTGCATTTCACATCCATTGCAAAAAAGTTTTTGTTGTAATGTAATCGTATTACATATTACTGTTTTATCACAGCACTTACACGTACACTTCAAACACAACATATTTATACATTTTTTTTAAATACCTATAAAATAAAATAGCAAATACTACAAAATTTGCTAGTCAAACGCTATTTCGGAAACGCGTTATTTTTTTTAAATTTATTCTTGGCCATAGATACCAATCATTTCGCCACATGTTATTCTCGTGTTGCTGTGCCTACTAGGTATATTTAATTTCAATTTATAAATCGTTTTCATTTTTAATTATTAGAATTATTTAGTTTCTATTCTTTAAATAGTAAAGTATTTCTTATTAGTTTTCACTTCTGTCGAGCGGTCTTAAGCGCACACATTTTTTTTCTGCTACTTTTGTTAGAGTTAGTAGAATAGAAATAGGTCTGTAATTAGAAGCAACTTATCTCCTTCCGGCTTTGAATATGGGACATACAGCTTTCTTGAATGCTGATGGAAAAACTCCTTTGGCGAAAGTCAAATTATATGAACAAGAAATAGTTGAAGCCGAATATTGTGAACATGATTTTAACAATGATGAAGAGACGCCATCCCAACATGGAGCACTATCGCTTTTCAGACTAGAAATTGTCTTTTTTAATTAAGACAATATTACGTTGGCGATATCTTGACCAATTGATGTAAAAAAATTATAGACACAATTAAGAGAATCAACTAGTGAGCTTTTAAGTTTTAGAAAAGCCTGTACTTGATTTATTTTTGTTGTAGTTACACGCTTCTTTGATAGTTTTCCACGTATATTTTATGTTACCAAGACATTTCTCAAACTTGTTATTGTAATAATTGTTTTAATAGTCTTAATTAGTTTGTTGCACGCATTTCGATACCTTAAAAAAATATTTCGCAATTCTGTATTTGCTGCAGATTTTTTCCTCTCTTGCTGAAGGTTGTTCTTAAGCCTAATACATTTGATTATGTTAGTGGAGATCCAAGACAGATCCAATTACAACAAAAAAATTAAAAAAACAAAGCTAGGATACTAGTTTGTCAGGACATAATGATAAGCACCATTTCTGTGGAGTCGTAGGTTTGTTAGAGCAATCAATTTTCTAAATGTTTTTAACAATAATGTCGAGTCAACGGATACAAATTTAGAATTTTGTTTGGCTGATTGTACACAAAGACGCTGGAGACGTATGACTGCCTTCTAGCAAAAGAAGTCGAGGGTTTTTGGATGACACAGACGCTTTTTGTAGATCTGGTAGTAGGTTTAATTAAACCAGGTTCGATTTTGACCCTTTGGTGATGGTGGAGTACAAGGTGGAGAAGGTAGAGCTGACGGACCATCAGAATTTTTGACTCAGAGTACGCATGACTCACAGTGTACATCGTCAGGAGGTTCTTTACTCTGCAGCCCTACCCACCGGTAGCTTGGGCTCTGCCCCGTTGCTGGCGGTACTCTAGTTTTTAAGTGTATTGACATGTATACCTTTTACTACTCTTACTGTACATGTCGGTGTTCTTTCTCACATATGCTGCGACATGGAAGATCAACATAGAAGTATATGGCAAGTAGTGTGAGTATCCAGAGGTTTCTAAAATACATTTTAACGGAAGTGCATTGCGTCAAGCTCACAAATGAACGCATTGCCTGTATTTGCGCTTGGGACGCACGCTTCCAGTCGGCAGCGCGTGCGTACAGCTTGGTGCCGTACTACAGTCTAGAGTGAACCGTGGTGAAATAGCAGGAGCGAGACACTTCCGGGGACACCCGCCTGGGCGCGAAACACGCACTGCTTATTTTGCCACAGTGATTAGCAATGTGGCGCTCCCATATCCCATATGTCATACTCCAGTCGATCTCGCACCCTAAGAAGGTAATGCTTTTTACCTGTTCAGCCCCTGAGTTTAAATTGCACGCGCACCATTGTCTTTTAGGAGTCATATTAAGCGTAAGTAATGCGGCTTTTTCCGCGGCTGCCCTCTGCTGCACTCTTCCGGAACCGGTTAGGTTAGTCGAACTAGGAACGGGGTGTCCCCAGCTGTCTGTTGAATTTGTTAAGTCGTGCGAAGGGGCTCTGAGGAAGCTCAGATTTTCTCCCCTATCCTCGTATACGACAACCTAATGATGTTTAGAGGCCTCAATGCAACCCAGCCGGTCTGCGACTTTCGCTCTTGAGTATTCGATTGCCATCGCATCCACGCTTATCACCCGGGAGTTTTCACCTGCATTTCTGCTCAGATGTGCGAGCAGCGCACTTGCCTGCGTGAAAGGCGTCCGACCTTCCGAGTACTCTATTAGCGCAATCGTTTTGTTTCTCGATCGGACCAACCGAAATCGGTGGCCGTCTACCTCGCACACTGGCATAGAATCGAATGTTTTCCGCTTCATTGTGACTTTGGCGGTACTCCCATTGAGCAGGCAAGACAATCCAGGAGACAAACGGGCGCGTTTCCGTTCCCAGGCGAAGCAAAATTTTATTCCAAATCTCTCTTTGTTGCTGTCCACAAAGAGAGCCACTCCGCGGATACGGATCCCTGCTTCTCCTCGGTCTGCGTTCTCCAGTAGTTGTTAGGCGGAGATGCACTTCGAGGAGTTTTCTTGAGTGGGACTGCGGAGGACTGCACTCGGCGTGGCATCCACGGACAGCGGGGTAGGGTGTGTTGGCGAAGGGGGGCGTGTGTTTGAAAGTGTGGAGTTTCTCTTGGTCGCTATGCGGAATGAACTCTCCATGAAGGTCAGGAGCCGTGGTCTGCCAAGACGTTTTGAAGATCCGATATAACCAGCTTCCTGTTAATCCTAGATTCGAGATCATATTTTTTGATTTTACCGATTTTACCGATCTCGTGCGCGATAAGGACGGTCAGTTCTTCAAGTCAAAAAAGGAACTGGTAGATACGTTAAACGTAGAATTTGCTACGGCGGCCTGCCGCATCGGCACGCCGGCGGCCGACAGCGCTCAAGCGCTGGCCGCGCTCGTAGCCAGCGCACCCGGTGATCCAACCGCTAGTGATGTGTCTATCAGGCTTCTCCCGTTCACTTCTTTTGAGGTAGTAGCCATCGTGACGAAACTTATCGCTCCAAAAAATTACGGACGTTTACGGGCTATCTGCGGAGTTAATTAAGGCCGCCATTGAACCGATAGCTACCCCTATGAGTCACTTGTTTTCTATGTGTATCAGGGACGGAACCTACCCAACGGCTCTTAAAAGAGTGAAGATAAGCCCGCTATATAAAGGCAAAGGAAAGAAGACAGATCCTAAGTCGTACCGTCCTATTTCCCTCGTCCCCGCCGTGAGCAAGATATTCGAGGTCGGCCTTAATACTAGGCTCTTGAACTTCGTGAAGGATCGTGATATCATGTCGGACCGACAGTACGCGTACCGCGCCGGGCGCTCCACCACGGACCTTGTGCGCGAGGTGGTGTGGCGCGTGCTGTGCGCGCGCGAGGCGGGCCAGCACGTCACCCTGCTCTGCTGCGACCTCTCGCGCGCGTTCGACACAGCCGACCACGCTCTCGTTGCCAAAAAATTACAACACTATGGCATTCGCGGCCCCGCGGCGGCTTTGCTAACGGCGTTCATGTCGAGTAGAACCCAGATCGTGGTCGGTGACAGGGGCAAGGTGTCATCCTCCGAGTTGGAGAACGAGATGGGCGTTCCGCAGGGGTCGTGTCTATCTAACACTCTGTTCAGCCTTCTCCTCAACGACCTGCCCGGGGTCATAGACGGTGCGGAGGTTTACATGTACGCCGACGACGTCGCCGCGGTGATCACCGCGCCGACCGCCGGTCAGCTGCAAAATGAGTTGAAAACGGTGACCACAAGGCTCAACTGGTGGTTCGGGGTGAATGGGTTGGCTCTGAACAAAGAGAAGACCTGCTTTATGACATTCAGCCTTAACGGAAGGCCGGCTAGCAGGTGCTCTGTGACAGTCGGCGATACCCCACTCCAACAGGTCAACAGTACGAAATTACTGGGATTTCACATAGACAGCGCGCTCACGTGGGAGACGCACATCGGCGAGGTGTGCGGAAAGCTAAGCCGCTCGTGCTTTGCGCTTCGACGGCTCGCGGCCACCGCCACCCGCGACGTCGTGCGCTCCTGCTATTTCGCGACTGTCCACAGTAACATTACGTATGGACTGGAGCTGTGGGGTCGAGCCGCAGATTTTTGTAGGCTGTTTGTCGTTCAGAAACGGGCATTGCGTGCTATATTTGGAGTCTCCGATAGGGTCTCTTGTGTGGAGTTCTTCAGAGAGCTTCGAATCCTGCCGCTCTCCCGTGTGAACTCATTTACCAGCTGGCCTTATTTACGCACACTAACTCTCACCTTTTTCAAAAGAGAGGTTCACATCAGACGAGGTATTTGCGGAGCAACAAAAGGCAAAACCAACTTGTAACGCCGAAGCACAGACTCGCGAAGTCAGAGAAGTCGGTTTACGTGCTGGGCCCCGCCATTCACAACCGACTACCCGTAGACGTCCGTGGTGCTCCTTCCGCCGCGGTGTTTAAAGCCAAATTAAGAAATTGGCTATCAGATTCATTGTTCTACAACTTTGAAATATATATTAAATTACTAGAAAATTATGAATGACATTAACTGATATTATCTTTTCACACAATTGAGAATTATATAATGTTAATTGAAATATCTAAGCAATTAGATTAATCATATTTTGTATTATTATTTTTTTAAATGACATGTAACTTTGGAGTTATAAATAAATATATTGTATTGTATTGTCTTGCAGCCATGAATCGGGGACAATCGACTAGCACGTGCCACACAGTTTCGGATGTTTCAGAGTCACACTCGCATACAGGACTGCTCTTGAGCTTAAATCTGTACAGGTATTCTGCTATTCCTCCGTGTCCCGTCAACGCTTGTACCTGGAAAGGAGTCAATTTCGTGGTTCTCATCAACCGATATGCGTTTGCTATATCGGGAAGGAACGCTTGGGTGACTTTTCCGGTGTCCGAGGTCTCATATCGATCCTGCCACTTCTTGACCGATTCTTCGCGGATTTTGCGTTTGACGTAGGACAAGGGGATACCCTCGTAGTCCCTGGGTGATTCCGTGAGTGCTGCCGATTTGGCTAGTTCGTCGGCTCTTTCGTTGCCAACGGTGCCTGCATGCGCTCTTACCCAGAAAAGACAAAGAGATCTCCCTTCAGCATTTATCTGTCCAATGTTTTTCTTTATGCATTTTACCAAGGGGTGACTCGTTTTGGGTTATTTAACAGTTCGAGTGAAGATCTGGAGTCACTCAGGACATTGACTTCTGGGTCCTTGCTCTGTAACACCATTTGAGTTGCCCGGTAAAGAGCATAAAGTTCCGATTGAAAGACTGTGCATTCGGAGTGAAGCTTGAACGTAGAGTTCTTGACCTCTCTCCCATTCACCCACCATGTTAGAGCACCTCCAACTTTACTCTCAATCTTACTACCATCAGTATAAATTTGAGGTCCTTCTGGAATATTGGAGGTGTTTTTTAAGAGCGTGTACTCTACGGATACCTGCCTGGACGGATGGGGTAGGTCCAAGTAGTTAACGTTCCGCTCGAGTTCCACTCCTGGTGGGAGGTAGTCTTGGGAAAAGTTCTTTTGTACTCTGTACAAATTCGCAGCTTCCTGTATCCTCAGATCCAGGGGGAGCAAACCTGATAGGGCAAGTGCTGATTTGAGGGAAACAGTACGGTATGACTTAGAGATTTCCAGGTAATCAGAAAAAAAAGCGTAAGTAATGCCGCTGACTTAAAAAATAACAAACGACGAAGACAAACACCGTCGGAAAACCGGTACGTATCTAGAATCCTTCGAGGTCATGTATCATCCACCAACCCACACTGGACCAGTGTCGTGGGTTATGGCTTTGATTCTCTGCTTGTGAGAGAAAGCCCCAAATCCCAGCAGTGGGATATATTTAGTGAGCTGCTTATGCTAAATATAACACCCACCTTCAATGCAAGTATGCTGTTGCTGGTGACGTTTACGAAATAGGAGATGCGCTTTACACCAAATTCGGGGGGGTTCCGACAGTCTCCCTGAAAATGTAGAGTATTTTATAAATAATGAGTACCACCACTGTTTTAGTTCAGTGAGAAATCGGCTTCAAATGTGAAATTTACTTGTACGTTTGACAAAAATATCACATACCTTTGAAAAATAACTCCCCTTTCTTGGGACTCCCTGGTTTTGTAAATATCTGTAAGCCGTGGTAGGCCAATTTGGCTGGCACTCAGAGTGGCTAGCAGGATCAGCGCAAGCGTTGATCCAGTTCTCGTCAATCTTCCCGAGAAAATTGTTTGCTAAAAAGTAGGCTCCTTCAATGGCTTCCGTAACTGCGATTGCCCAAGATCCTATGCAATCCCCCTTTTCTGAAAGGCAATAAACATAGATATTGGTGATTTGGTGGAAATGTTTACAAACGCTCACAAGCTAAAACATTAAAATCTAAGCAAAACTTAAATATAAATATGTACGGCCAGCATGCGAATGTTTTGTTAACTAGCTATTATAGATTTATACTTGACGGCCATGTTACATATGGGGCATTTCACTTCAACAACCAAAAAAATATGAGGTCGTGAATTTTGTTCATACTATGGTCAGTTATACTTCTAGTAGACGTGGATGAGTACCCACATTTTTTTTTTGTGAAGATTTACTAAATTTAAAACTTTAATAGGCATGTCGACTCATTTTTTATTTAATGTTCGATCAAAAGGCTACTCAATAACTGAAACAAAGGTGAAAGAATTACTTTGTTATCTTTAAAACTTCCCGTGATATCAGGATTTTAAAATCACAATTTTGGACTCTCCCAAAAACGCTTCATACAAATCACTACAGAACCGTGACGTCACACTGTAGTATTTTCTAAGCGAGCGTCGCGCTTAAAGTTTGTATGATAGCTATATTAAATATTGCGTTTAGGAAACTGGGGTTTCATAACAAAAGTAACTTGAAATTTAATGGGTTACCTAATGGTTAATACATTTTCTAATAATTTCGTTCTTTTAAACTTGCCCATCCAGCTTTGAATGATCATAAACAACTAAAAAATATCAAAATTAAAATTAGTACATATTTTATTCTATTTAAATACTGTCATTATATCAAATAATTTAATGTAATTGCAGGACCTGTCGACACGCCTATTGAAGGATTAAATATTTAAAAAAAATTGCCGAAGTCACTCTAAAATAAATTTGAAATGTTCACTTCCGGTTTACAATACGTAAAACAGTTCAAATTTCAAATTAGATAATTTCTCCTACCATGACATAGTTTATCTATCCTACAAAATTCGTCCACCAAAATCCAAGCCTCAAATCCTTATGCGACGCAATTTTAGTGGTATGGATCACGATGCTTTACGTAAAGATGCGAGTGAGATCGATTGGAATGGGGTGACTGCGATTGAATCAGTTGACAGTCAGATTGGAATGTTCAACAAGTTAATAACGCAATTATTTGATACCCATGCTCCAGTACGTGCTGTCAAAATTAAGCATCTTCCTGCACCCTGGCTCACCGAGGACATAAAATCCTTGATGAATAAAAAGGCCGCAGCCAAGACACGGTACAAAATGAAACCCACAGATGCCAATAAATTGAGATATGTCCAAACACGTAATCGCTGCAATAAGGTGTGTAGGGATGCAATGCGCCGCTATGTTCATAATTCTGTCGATGAAGAGAATCCAGTTAAAGTCTGGAAATTTCTTAAATCTCTGGGAATTGGCAAATCACGTCCGAATGTAACTTCTAACAACATTGATATTAACATTCTAAATCAACATTTCTCTTCCGTCTGTGCTATGTCACAGGCAGATAAAGACTTAACAATTAACTATCTTTCTGCCAATGCTAAAATCGATTTTCCTTCCTTTACTTTTACAAAATTTACCGAGTGTGATGTCAAGAGGAGCTTTATGTCGATTTCCTCCAATGCGGTGGGCGGTGACAACATAAGCCGGAACATGCTTTTGCCCATCCTTAAAATTATCCTTCCCGTCCTGTGTTCCATAGTCAACAATTCCATCTTAAGTAGTGTATTTCCTGAATCATGGAAAGATGCTCACGTTTTACCTTTACCTAAGAACTCCAATCCAAAAGCCTTTTCTGATTATCGTCCAATTTCAATTCTTCCTTTCCTTTTCAAAGTCCTTGAACGTCTTGTCCATAAACAACTCAACGATTTCCTTATTAGGTAAGATCTTCTCAATCCTTTACAGTCTGGTTTCCGTCCTCGGCATAGTACTGTGTCTGCGCTTGTTAAAGTCACTGACGATATAAACTTGGGTATGGATGGCGGCAAGCTTACTGTTCTAGCACTGTTAGACTTCAGTAATGCTTTCAATGCCGTCAACTTCGACATTTTACTCGCGTTATTGCGCTCCCTTAACATATCTCCACCGGTAATTAATTGGCTTCGTAGTTATCTACTGGGACGCCGGCAACGGATTCACCTTGAAGATAACTTTTCTTCGTGGTGCAATACAACTGCAGGTGTTCCTCAAGGCGGTGTCTTATCTCCTCTTCTTTTTGCAATTTTTATAAATTCGATCTCCAAACACCGTACTTCTTCCTACCACCTTTATGCAGACGATCTTCAGATATACATTCAAGCTCCCCTAAATACACTAGACGCAGCAATTGCTGAAATGAATGTAGATCTGCATCGCATCATTCAATGGAGCAAATCATTTGGCCTAAAAGTTAACCCTCTAAAATCACAAGTTATAGTAATTGGCTGTCCTCATTGGATCTCCAAAATTAGTTGGGCTACTTTGCCTGGTGTTGTATTCGATGGAGTTACTATACCGTACAGTAGCTCAGTAAAAAATCTAGGGCTAGTTCTTGATCGTACCTTGTCTTGGGACTGTCATATAAACTCGATCAGTAGTAGGTTATTTGCAACTGGTAGTTCCTTAAGACGCCTGCGTAACTTTTTACTCACTGCTACTAAAATTGTTCTTGCCCAGTCTCTCCTACTTCCTATTCTGGATTACGCTGATGCCTGCTTTCTTGATCTCAGAGAGGACCAGCTAGAGAAACTTGAGCGCCTTCAAAATTACTGTATAAGATTTATATTTGGTTTACGCAAATACGATCACGTCTCTCAATATCGCACACAGCTCAAGTGGTTGCCAATTCGTCTTCGACGGGATGCTCACATTCTTTCACTTCTCTACAATATCTTGTTTAATCCTACCACCCCACACTACCTTAAGGAACGTTTTACTTTTATACAAGATTGTCACCCGCTCCCTTTGAGATCTAAAGATAACCTCACCATTATGATCCCTTCTGCCAGAACTGAAACCTTTTATGGAAGGTCGTTCACTTTCAGGGCGATTTTATTGTGGAACGAATTACCGTCTGTCAGATGTTCTTCATCACTAGAAACCTTTTAAAAATATGTCATCATCATCAGCCCGTGTTCGTCCACTGCTTGACATAGGCCTCTCCTATAATACGCTACTCAGCCCGATCCTCGGTCTTACGCTTCCAAAAAATATGTCAAGGAACTATTTAAAATTTTAAATTTATTTTAAAAATATTTGTCAAAATTGTAGCCATAGTATGCATAGTATATAACGTGGCGTTGGTGTTACTTATCAATTCATTGTTTTATATTTCCTCTTAGACCTCCACAATATAGATACATAATTGTTTATTTATTTTACATATGTATTATTGTGTGTTATGATAATAATTATAAGTACTAGTTAATTTTATTTAGTAATAAATAAATATGGTTAAGTAGGGTATATTTCAATTTATTTATAATATATCGGCGACACATAGTCTCGTCATCATCATTATTCATCGCATCCTTCTGCTGTGGGCGTAGCGGCGGGTAGTGTTGGATGAAAACTCGCTAACACAATCGAATTTATGAAGCACAGGTAACAAAGTTGGTTTTATAGCGAAGTACGTATCGTAGAACGCGCGATGGTTCAGTGCCGACCGCACGCGTCGAAAGCCAAAGAGAGAACTGACTCAAACGATCCGTCCATTCGACAGCGCGCGCGCCACTAACTCCATCGAGCGCCACCAGGTGGCACTTGCGTTCCAGACACTACTAGATTGCAACTCTATTGAGATTCGATTGCGACTCGATTATGATTCGATTCCGACACGGCCATCCTGCTTGCACACGTCCTCGTGTGGTGGCCGTCTTGCGAATAAATACTTCACGACAGAAATGTGTTCCACTCGGTCAGTCCTGACTCTGATCTTCAACTTATCACAGAATTTTCAGTTCTATCACGAGATACCACAAATCAGAAAATACAATAATCTATTGCCAAGGTCAAGTACCTTGGGTACTGGTCGAGAAAGAGAATTCCTCTGCTTGTTAGCATTTTTGACAATGTTAAAAATGAAAATATACACTCTTCTTCTCCACTAGATACCTTCTGTTTGAAATCATGGATAAATGACTTTAACTGTGACGATATTATTTTTACTAATTTAGATTGCGTAAAAAGTTCGAAAAAAAATTGTAATACTAATATAATGAAATTTGAGATACGAGTACTTAAGGAGCTTAGTGATAAATACTGCAACTGGAATGTTCTGTATGCAGATGGTTCAAAGGGCAAGGATGGACAAGGAGCGGCTATTTATGATGCCACAGTAAACTCAGATTTTAGTATTAATAATAATTGCTTCAGAATTGTTAGTAATCATAGTTGTATCATGTCAGTGGAACTCATAGCAATATCGGAAGCACTCTCTTATATCCAAAATAATAATTGGCGTAAAAGTGTTATTTCCGACAGCAAAAGTGCACTCCAACATATCACACGGTGCACCTTTGGCAAAAGAGGAGTATCCACAGCTTACAAAATCATATCGCAATTACAGGATTTATATGATAAAAACCTTCAGATTAAATTGCAATGGGTCCCATCGCATATTGGACTGCGAGGTAATAAAGAGGCTAACACACTTGCAAAAAGAGCAGTTTTAGAAGGAAGAGAATTCAATATATTATCTAATTATTCAGAATTGTTACCTACGTACAAAAAAGAATGTTACAATATTTGGAAGCAATATTTTAATGAAAGATCAATTGAAAAGGGAATATGGTACAAGACTATTGTGTGTGAACCTCCACATATACCATGGTTTGCGAATTTAAAATTGTTACGTAAACATTTAGTTATAGCTCATAGGTTAAGGACAGGACATATGCCGTTAAAAAAATTTGCTTATTTAATAGGGAAGGTAGATTCACCAAATTGTGACTCATGTGGAGTGGAAGAGGATGTGCATCACCTATTGGTGGAATGCGTCCGCTTCCCAACGAGAGAGAGGGTTACTTGAGATGAACTACCAGCTGAATAGCCTCGACGTGGGAAGGTTCCACCGAGTGCTAGCTGAGCCAGCGTCAGACGCGGCCAGAGACCTGTTCGGGTATGTGGCTCACCTCAACTGATCCTCTCACATGTTGCAATAGCCTTAGCGCCTATTAGTACCTACCTTTTTCTTACCAACCATCTTATTTTTAACATACCAAGTGTTATAAATGATGGGACTGCCATGTGACTTGTCATAAAAGTCCCATAACAAAAAACTGATTAAAAAAAAAAGTGAAAACTTATAACTCAAAATTTAATAGTTTACTTCGGAAACTACGCGGGTGAAACCGGAGGGTGTGGTCATTGGAAAGGCAGTAGGGAAATGCTGACGCATTTCTAGATGGCCAATGGCTATGCTCGCGAATTTACCCGAAAATTTCTTATCATTCCCCAGCGTAACGCTAAAATTCAATTTACAGCCCACGAAAAATCTGGCGCATCTAGTGCCAAAAGAAGTTTTCACTGAAAAAAATGTAATACAACGATGGCGGAAAAACTGACCTCGGACATTTGTGACGGCGCTCTGATTTCTCCAATCGTACTCCAATGGCAGGTTATTGCTCAAATCTTCCAAATCCTGGCTCGAGTAAAAAAATGATGCTGCTTTGACATCACTAAAGCTGTCTTCCACTTTGCTTACGTCTTTTTGAATTATCGCCATCTCCTGATCAAGCCGGTCACCAAAGTGGTTCATCTATATCCCAAAAATTAAATCTGTTAACATTATACAAGGAAAATCTAACAGCAGCATGCAACATTTTTTTGTGTAAATAATATGTTGAATAAAATGTTTTTTTAAATTCATTTTATAAATTATTGTCATTAAATTTTATAATTTAAAAACATTTAAATTGGCTTAATACCAATATAATCAGTACCTAAACAATTTTGGTTATCTAGAGATGACAATGCCCAATTCTCATTCGTTTAGTAGTCGTTTCCTACCTCGTCTTTGAATATTTTTCCATACAGAAGTATAAGTTAGGTATTACCACTAACTTTAACTACCTATGCAATGTTTTAGTGGGACGAAAACGGCATATTCTGAAAAAGGCGACTTTAGTGGACTATTATTTGACAACCCGCACTTGGCCAGCGTAATGAACCACGGTTTTATGAGAGAAAGTGCCGAGTTCATGAAGAAAGGCGCTTAAACACTGTCTGTGAATACTATACATATATGTCATACCTCCGACGTTGTGACAAATTTCATTAAAATTTCGCTTTTTAAGTGACCTTCTACACAGGTAGCGTACCAATATTGTCTTCAAATACGCAGATTAACTAACAAAATGTATGTGGTGAGAGATTTTGATTCGAATGAGCAAACAAAAAATAAGAGCGTTCGAGATGTCCTTCTAATCATACATCGTCGTCTCCGTGTCGGTTTCGGAGCCGGGGTGAAGAGGACTCAATTAGTGAAGAGTAAATCATTATCTCCATCCTACTGCTGTGTTTAAGCCTCTCTCTTACTCTGCTGCCTTCCTCGGCCCTGTGCTTATCGAGTTAAAGTTCCACCAGCGTTAGTTACGGTATCTTTGACCCATCTTGCTGGTGGACCCCGTCTACCACCCCAATGGCTATCAAGTCTGCGACAGATGTGGCCGGCCCATTGATACTTTAGTTGGGTATACGCTGAGCTATGTCGGTGACTTTAGTTCTCTGACGAATCACTTAATTGCGGATGCAATCTCTCGGAAAAACCCCAAGGGCTACGCTCTTTCCATAGTTTGCTGAGCGACTTTGAGCTTACGGACCATTTTCACTATCAGTGTTTCAGGTTGTAACGGGTAGGATGCACTGATTGTACATTTTAGTGACTATTTATTATAAAGGGCACGAAGAGTGAAAGTTTCTGCCCCTCACTTACTGTGTCTGTCACCCGGAGATATGAGATGATTTATGTCCTTATCCTGTAACTTATCTGGAAACTTTGCTTCTCAATTCTGAACACAGAATTTTTTGCACAATCCATATTAATTTCTAATGACATTTAAATTTGCAAAAGTTTAGTTCCCCAGGGATTAGTTCTACAACATAATTATTTCCACTAAAAGAACATAATTTACAACATATGTTACATCATAATACATGTTCATGGACATTTCACATACACACATTATCTTATTATAATTGTTTACTAGCGTGGGTCCACCCGTAGTACATATTTAGCTTGTAGCCATCAGGGATCACGTATGTTAAAACAATTTTGAAATCGCTCCAATAGTTCCTGAGATTGGTGTGTTCAAACAAACAAACTCTTCGGCTATATACAATATTAAGTGTAGATAATCTTTTTTGAATCGTTAATACCTCCATATAAAAATGGTTGCTTCGCCTGTTACCGGAATAAATGAATCTTGACCGCAGTATAAATTGAGTTTTACGAACAGCTTCTTCAACGTCGTCGTCATACTGCCGCTGATACGTCTTTTTAAATCTGTATTCAAACATTTCCTATTTAAATTATTTAAGTGAAAGAAATAAAATACAGGTACAGCAATGGTTTAAAGGTTAAAGAAAAAAATGAAACATGACCGCAGGAAATAAAAACACCGCTGCATTTAAAGAAATACACGTTTTAGTGTGATTTATAAATCTAATTCGTAGCTGATATCCGCGTAGAATTTAACATGACTGTAGTCTGACTGTGTGTGGAAATGGACTGATTTTGATTCTGATGATGGTGTAATTTTTGTTATGATATTGAGTGATGACACGAGCAGGTCATGTGCCTGGATTGCAAGCAACATGCCTGCCCATAAAAGCATAGTGACACGCAGCTATTGGAACATGAAGAGTCCAAATCATTACCTAGCACTGCACTGCTTTCGTCATCTAGAGATATAAGATGTTCTATCTATGTCTTACAATCTCACCGGAAACATTGTCTTTCAAATCGGAATACAAACATGATATTTTACATGACTTTGTGGCGCTTAAATAATTGGCAAAGGTGTGTTACTTTCCTAGGCAAACTTTGCAAAAAGTTTTACCACTAGAAAAACATCATCATCAGTCGCAAGAGATTCACTGCTGAACATAGACCTCCCCCCTAGATTTCCACTACGAACGGTACTACGCAACCTGGAACCAGTGGTATCCAGCTACTTTTGTGAGGTGCAAAGAGTCTAAAGACTATTAATAAGGATTGTGAGGTTACCTGTTGAAGCTATCATTGTATCTTTCATCACGATGAGGGAGGAAGAACTCAAGTAAAGGATTATCTATTCGAGGGTCGCTGCTTGTTATATTAGTTATATACCTGCACACATCATCTGCAATTTATATCGTCAATGTTCAACTTCAACTCTTGGTTTATGACTTTTATTGTAGTTTAGCCTCACAATTTCGCCAGTATCAAGTAAAAATATAATCTAAATTCTAAATATAATCTAAATAAAATCTAATATATAATCTAAATTTTTGAAGAAAAAACAGACGACGCGTACGTCAAAATGCCATTTTTCATCGTCTAAATTAATAGGCTGTTATTATCTACATAAATGATTTTCCTAAAGTAATTGTGCATCCAATGTCACTATTTGCTGATGACAGCACGATTACAATAGCTTGCCAAGATAAAGCGAATTATGAGGAAAATATTAATGCTACACTAAATTTATCTATCCACTGGTTGAACAATAAAACGCCCACACACGAGCACACCCCGGACACTCCACTAAAATTCCATACAAATGCCACTGTAGAGCTACCTACTCTTCACACAACTACGCAGATGTCGTTCGTACACACGCGTGAATGTGTGCGTTAGAGCTAGGGCTACTGAATAGTTTTATTGAATTGTTGTGCCCCTTGAGTTCACCTGATGACGTAGTCTATAAACTTGCTATAATGTTGAGTTACATAAATAGAATGGAGCCAAATTATAATAATAATAATAATAAGCCTCTTATCCTGAATTTATGAGATATCTCTGAAATTATAAGATATCTCTGAGTTCAGTGTGCCTCTTGGCAAAGGCCTCCTCTAACAATTTCCATTGTACTCTGTCTCTAGCAACCCTTCTCCATGTTGGGCCTGCCGTTAGTTTTAGTTCGTCTTCCCATCTCTTACTTTGTCTTCCTCTATTCCTTCTCCCATCTCTAGGGTACCAGTCTGTTATGATGTTGCTCCACTTTTCTCGTGTACCGCGCAACATGTGCCCGGTCCATCTCCACTTCAAGCTATCAATTCTGTTAAGTATGTCTGTGACTTTTGTCTTGCTTCTTATATATTGATACGAAATAACGTCTTATTTCGTATCTTATCTTGTCTCTTAATACCTATCATACTTCGTTCCATAGCCCTTTGGCAGTGTTCCAGCATGTTTCTGTGATGTTTCGTGAGGGCCCAGGTTTCACTCCCATATGTAATACATGGGAGAACGCAGGTATTGAAGACCTTCTTTTTGATACCAATACTAAGATCTGTGGATTTCATGATCTCTTTCAGTGACCAATATCTTTTTCATCCGTTAGCTATTCGTCTTTTGATTTCTTTTGTAGTTGTGTCAGTATGTGAGATGATTTGCCCTAAATAAATATATTCTTTCACATATTCAACAGGTTGGTTGTTAATTTTTATTTCATATTTGTTTGCATTCGTTAATAGCTTCGTTTTGGTTATATTCATAGTTAACCCCACTTTTTCGCTTTCTTTGTTTAGATCTTGTATCATTTTTTCTAGGATCTCTGGTTGTTCTTCAAACAAGACAATATCGTCGGCGAATCTAAGGTGGTTTAATTTTTGTCCATCTATATTTAATCCATGTTGGTCCCAGATTAGCTTTCGAAATATGTTTTCCAGCACCGCCGAGAACAGCTTTGGGGACAATGGGTCGCCCTGTCTTACGCCTCTTTTTACTTGGAATGTCTCCCCCAAGGTTTCCAGTTGTACTCTTGCCTTACTGTTGGAGTAGATGTTTTTGATGGTGTTTATGTACATTGTAGGGATTCCCTGGTTTCGTAAGCTCTCCCATATGGCTGTGTGGCTGATGCTGTCAAATGCCTTAGAGTAATCAATGAAAGCCATATATATCGGTTTGTTGTACTCATTGTATTTTTCCGTAATTTGCTTGACTGTGTGAATATGATCAATCGTGGAGAAATTTTTCCTAAAGCCGGCTTGTTCTTTCGGTTGATTTTCATCAAGTGTGTTGCTTATTCGGTTTAAAATAATTTTGGAGAAAATTTTATATATGTTAGACATCAGACTTATTGGTCTGTAATTCCCTTTGTCGTCTTTTTGTCCTTTTTTAATTATAAGAATGATGTGGGATGTCTCCCATTGTTCCGGAACCTGTCCCGATCTCAGGATGTCGTTAAAGATTTTAGTTAAAATGGGGACCAGTTCTTCTACGGTTCCTCTTAGTAGCTCGTTTGTGATTCTATCAGGACCTGGTGCTTTGTCTAACTTTTGACTCATTATGGCTTTCCTAGTTTCACCGGGTAATATGTCAGGTTCCAGGTTCACTAAGGGCAGATTGTAATTTAAGGTTTCTCGACTTACATGTGTAGTGGTGTCTTGGTTGGAATATAGATTGCGATAGAATTTTTTAGGTATTCTATTTATGTTCTTTCGACCTGTTACATTTTTTTGGTTGTTTTTCAATTTCGGGATGCATTGGTTTGATTCTCGGAGTTCTTTTAGAGCTTTTCTAGTTCCTCCTGTCCTCGCTATATGTTTTTCTAGGGTTTGCAATCTTTTGACTTTCCTATCCCTTTTGATGCCTTCTTTAATTTTTTTGCTTAAGTCAGTTATTTTTTGGATGTTCTGTTTCCTTGTTTTGCAGTTGAATAAACTTTTTCTATCTTTCATAAGTAAGTTGTAGTGTTGAGTTGCTTAGATTGTATTTATGTTGTGTCTTTCTTTGGTCTTTTTGACCTATTATTTTGTTTTGTAGTTTGTTGTAGCTAGTTTTTACATCCATTGCATCGGTTTCTAATAGTTCTTTGCTTAGTATTGACAGGGAATTCTCCATTGTTTTGTTGAGTTCTGTGCTGCATGTCGAGAGTGTGTTATGTATGGCAAACTTTCTGGATCTTTTGGGTGATTCCATCTTGAGTGAAGCCCTTACCATGCGGTGGTCGGTGTTAAAGTTAAGTTTTGATATAACTGCTGTATTTGTGAACAGTTTTGGGTGGCTGCTTATAATATAATCTATTTCGTTTCTATGATTCTCGCCTGGAGAGATCCAGGTCTACTTGTTGTTTTTGTTTTTCTTAAAAATACTATTTAGGAGGGTTAGATTGTGTTCTAATAAAAGTTCGACCAGTTTTTGCCCATTTTTGCTTCTTTTGCCGTAGCCAAAGTTTCCTAACACATATTCCGCTTTATCTTGTTTTATTCTCACTTGCGCATTAAAGTACCCCATCACTATACTTATATTTTTTGAGTTATTGCTTGTAATAGTTTGAGATAGGTCATTGTAAAAAGCTTCATGTTTAAGATCATTTCCTTGTTCCGTAGGAGCATAGGCTTGGGTAATTGTCCATGTTTTTTTGAAGTTAGGTAATTTGATGTTGAGTATGGCAATTCAGTCATTAACTCCAATGAATTCTATTATGTGTTCCTTTAGGTGCTTTTTAACTAAGAATCCGACCCCTCCTTGTTCTTCGATGTCTCTTTTGTTGAATAATACGAAATCTTGGTGCTCTTCAATACATTCTCCTGTTTTTCTCATTTCACTAATTCCTAGAATATCCCATTTTAGGTCCTTCAATGCTTCTTCAAGTTCTGATAAAGATTCTGGTGTTCGTAAAGTTCTGGTATTTAGAGTTGCTATGTGTAACTTGTTCTCACTTCTTTTGTTTTTCTTTTTATTCTTGTTAGAGGGTGGTAGTCTGAGTCTTCCACGGGGACCAGCCGTGGTGGAAGACATTTTGTTGATTGTTTGTGTATATAGTTAATTGTTGGTGTGATTATAATTTGATTCCAGTGGTCCGGGGGCGTCTTTAGTTTTTTGAGAGATTTATTTGTGAATCAGAGCTTGCTCTTTCTATATAGTTTAGTATGTTGGGTCTTATGATTTCTCTAGTATGTGTTTTCGGAAGTGTGGATGATGGGTTGTTCCGTGTTGTTTTCTTGTTATTTTTCTTTTCTGACGGTGCTTTTGGTGAGTCGGAAGTTTCTCTTTTCCTCTTCTCTCTATTTTCTTTTGGCTTCTTTACCACGAGTTTGTCATATTTTATATAGGCGATGTTTCCCTTCTTTATTTCTTCTTCTACTTGCGGCTGTAATTGTTTGCGTTGGTCTATGATTTTTTTGGGGTAGTCCTCTTTTATGTTGACGCCTTGTGGAAGGTTGGGCAGTATAAGATGTTTTTTCCATTGAGTTGTGATGGTGACTACCACTGGACGGGTTTTATTTTCGGTTTTCTGCCCAATTCTATATACTTTGCTGATTTCATGACTATCCATATAAACTCCCAAACTCACAATTATTTATTTGATAAAATCCACTAATTCCGTTTCGAATTTAATATTTTCATTGATTCCAAAAAAGACAAGGTTATTTTTTCTCTTTTCTATCTCTGCTCTTTTAAGTTTAAGTTCAAGTTCTGAAATTTTATCCTTGAGTTTAGTATTTTCCTCCATGATAGTTTTCATTTTCTCATCTAAAGCCTCCATGACGCTTTTAGTTACGGAGTGTGTTATGAGTTCGGTTTGATTTTTAAATTTCTCATCGAGTTTGTTTAGAAGTAGTTCCATGTTTTTATCCATTACTAGGGAAATTTCGTTTGTTTTCTTGTGTGGTATCACTGGTTGGTAGTTTTTATTTTCCTTAAGTGGCCACACTGCTTTGGTAATGTCACCGCACTAGTCACTGACACACTGTCGTAATGTTGGTATTACACTGGGACGAGTCTATTGTCTATGACTGTGACTAATTTTAGGTTATAATTCCGGTTGTTTTTTCGACAATTATTGCACGAATTTTAGCACTCTCACTGTGTTATTTGATTAGTAGTGGTTAATGAGTTTCGTTTTAATGTTTTTGCGTTTCACAGCACGAAAATGTCACTTTAAAACACTATTTTGTAATTAAAATTCACGGACGTCGTTCACGGAGGTGTTATCAGTTTGACAACCGGAACCGGAATCCTCCAAAAATCCTCCAAAACCGGAGCCAAATTATACTATTCTTATTAAAAGGGTGTTTGCACAGATTTCTAAATTGTTTCAGAAATCTGTAGGTGTTTGTATTGCCGCGTAAAATGAAATGAAACCGATGATAGATTAGATCAGGTACCTAGATATCTATTTCTGTTAGTAGGTACACATTCGCATTTTATTTTACACTTACCCATGAAGGGAACTTTATTCTATCACTTTAATTATTCCTCCAGGCATTATCAATCCGTGCTTGGGCACATAAGTTACTGGCTGTGTAAGATACGAACTTTGAGTTAAAAATGACTTCGTTATTATAAATAAATAAATATTGGTAGACAATTCACACACAACACCATCTGACCCCAAACTAAGCAAAGCTTGTAATAATATTAAGCAACGTTATTGAAAAGTTTCTAATCTTACGTTATTTTATCATTAGGAAATTAAATAAAGCTTTTAATCTTGTCCCGTTTAGTTGATGGACAGCCGTAAACAGCACAACAACCCACCATTATGATATTTCGTTAGGAAATAGATGTTCGATACCAGCCCTTCGTTGAGTGCTCCTAGCGTATCCGAAACGGCCTGAGGGGCGAGGGAGCTTGAAATTGGCGGGGGGTTGGGGGTGGGGAGTGTCCGTTCTATCTATATTATCTATTCTATGGCTCCGCACTACGACTTTTACGTCATTTCCTCTGATTTTAGAACTCGTGTGTGGACGATTTTAATAAGTTGAAAATTAATTTAAATAAAACCAATTTAATGAAATTTACGCAAACAATTTTTTTATAAATAATAAAAATATAATTAACTAAGGTAAAAAAATTGCAGAAGTAACTACAACAAAATTTTTGGACCTGATAATAGACATGCAATTGAATAGGAAGGCACATATTGAGATTTTCTGCAAGAAACTTGGCAGCTCGGCATATGCTCTGCATATTCCTCTATTGAGTGACAATCTGGAACGGAACTGATGTAATAAGTGTAGGCTGCTCTTAGGCAAACGCAAGAAAAATATTATGAGTGACAGCATTTTTTGTATGGCTCCTCTTCTATAGAACAAGCTGCCAAATGCAATTAAAGAACTTAAGTTATCCCTGTTCAAAAGTAGATTAAGAATGATACTGGTACGCAAATGTTGTGAAATAATTTTTTAATAGTTGGGAAATCAATTGGAATACTGATGTATAGATTTTGTTTAACATGACATTTTGCATTTCATTAAGAGACTAGTCTGGTATTTTAAGAAAATCGATGTGTTTTTGACGTCTGTTCACTTTCATAATACATTATGTGGAAGTTTGAAATTAATACATACTAATACACATATCCTGCATTTCTCACTGTGTCTAAAAAAAATGTGTCATCTTATTCTTGTCTCTTGAAACAATTAAGTTGGTTTGGCCAAAATATCGTCACCCGTAATTTTGATGTTAAAAAAAATATAGGAAAACCGTGTTTTTACAGATTCTAACTTTTATGTAGATGCATGTATGGGTTAGACCTTTTATTTTATGTCATTAATTTATCAGTAGATAGCCTGGGATAGTTTTTTGAAAGTGCCCACTAAAACATCTGGTTTGTTTCATTATGCTGTTTCCCCTAAATAAAATATAAGTAAGGTAGTTGCTATCACTCACACGGAAGGCGTTTTCGTTGTTACTTGGCCACAGTACTGACTATGTAGTCTGCGCCTATTCTGTGTATCGCAGTGCTGATGACGTAATAGCAACCACAGTTCAGCTGGTCGCTCGCTTTGTACCTACGAGTATCTACCGGTATGCGTTTGAGTTGATAATATATTTATTTTATACTTAAAAAAAACATGGAAAAATAGGTAGTTAATTAAAAATGAAAAAAAACGAACATTGTCCATGTAAATTACCGAATAAATTTTCGAAGAAATTTCACATCGCCAAACTCCATTACCCCATCACTAACGCGCCAACGTACTGTCTAGGCGCTTCAGAGCGACTGAACGAATGTCAGAGTTATGCGGTCATAGAAGACACTGCCACGCCCTCAAGGCATATCCCCTGATATCCGTGATTCTAACAGACATACCTCTTCAGCTTTATGATATTAGTTATGAGTAGGTACGACTATAGCAGGTATTAGCTACACAAGAACAAAATTAAAAATTTTGACTAACCCCCGAGTACCTCAGATTTGTTATCTTTACAACATTCTACTAGTCAAACCAAGCACATTTGATACCCATATCGAGGTAGTTGTGAAATAAGAAATGTATTTCGCCATTTTGTAGTAGCGGCCATCTTGGATTTGAAATTTGTCATAGTGCAAATTATTCTACTAGTTAACCTTTCGTTTGATACCCATATTGAGGTAGTTGTGAAAATAATAATGGTATCCGCCATTTTGTGATGGCGGCCATCTTGGAATTGAAATTTGTTATAGTGTATAGTATTCTACTAGTCAACTCCTTTCATTTGATACCCATATTGAGGTAGGCTGTGAAGAAATATTTTGTCCGCCATTTTGTGGAGGCGGCCATCTTGAACCGATATTAACCAAGCATAGCTAAGAACATCCGCACGGATATTAACTTTCAAATAAAAAAACTGCATCGAAATCGGCTCATCCGTTTGAGCTCTACGGTGCCACAGACAGACACACACACAGACAGACAGACAGACATCGACGTCAAACTTATAACACCCCTTTTTTTGGTCGGGGGTTAAAAACAGAAGTTTCTTAAAAATAAAATGCCTCTAAACTTATGTACTCTATGACTAAACACAGCGACGGGATATTTTCTTTTTCGCTCTTGCAGCTTTTACGATCAGACTATCTCGCTCACTCCGCTCCGCTCCTTTACTATGTGACTTGTCAACAAGTTATACTATTGCGTTTCATAACATTGTATACGTAGCAGTCCTGCTAGGGTATCCCCGTTTCGTAGTAACTATGCTCCTGGCTGTGTATGAGAATACGAATAGTGCTATATCATTCCATTATATAAATTCCATTGGTAACATTAGTGTCCATTGTCTATATTTTATAAAACTTTACATTCAACTAACGTTAGGCTAGATAATATATTGTAACTGACAAGTTCAATAAGATTACACTGTATAAATTGTGTGTGTTCTTTGAGTTTATATATATGTCATTTTATACATGTTGACATTCTTTCATCGTATACATATTGAATATATATATTTTTTGTATTATACTATACAAAATGCCATTCTTAAAGAACGGCTGCTGAATCATTGCTCACACGGCTGAACTGCAAGAGCTCCTACGGCAAGACCTAGAATTTGAACTACAAACTTATCAAAGTTCACAACAACATCCTGCTGAAGCACAAGACGTTGGCGTATTTGTTCAACAAATATATCACACTTAAACAGCACTACCGGATAGAAGTAAAAAATTAATAGACGATGAATCAGATGACATATAATACTTATGACAAAAATGAAGATAACAACCGATAAAAACCAAAAAATGAAGAAGAAGGCTGTATCAGTTGACTAATAATTAACATTGTATAAATTCATACCAATAGCAACTGTGTTGCCAGACATATTGCATGCATCTAGAAAAAGAAGCCAGTTTGTATGGGTCAACTTTTAAAAAAAATTGTGTCACCTTATCTTAACTGCAAACGGTAATAAGTAGTAACGGTAATAACGGCAATAAAGATTTTGTACTTTGTTTTTTGTTTCAGCAAACAAGTACCAATAATGTAGACTGCGTTGCTATTGGTCCACGTAATCAATATACAGTCAATTCTACATATATAGTCATCATGACAAGTATGTAATATGAACGGGCCTTAACAATGTCAAAATAAGAAAATGGTGTTGGCTCCACCCCAACCAATTAACCAACTAACTCTCACAATACTGGCGTGAGATGTACTCAGGAGGTAGTCCGAAAAAC
This sequence comes from Ectropis grisescens, assembly GCA_017562165.1. Lineage (NCBI taxonomy): Eukaryota > Metazoa > Arthropoda > Insecta > Lepidoptera > Geometridae > Ectropis > Ectropis grisescens. The sequence continues at coordinate 14,917,186 of CM029792.1, read as the reverse complement.
TGAGTGTTGTGGTATGTACGCAGAAGTAGAAAAATATGACGCAGCTAAACAAAATAACGTCAGTTTTTCGCCAGAGACGTGAAAAGGTACTAAATGGTTAATGTTATAAAACGGGGAATTGATTGTTCTGCGGATACCAAACGCAATAATTTTATAACGTATTGATATAATTTAAGCACTACATGATTTAATCACAATCAAAAAATTACCTCGACCTTTTGGTTGCGGTACAACCGCCGCGCCGTGGTCACGAGAAGACTAAAGAAATTCCGGGTGTTCTCATTAAGAACTTGAGAAGATCTCCAACTTCATCATCCTCAAAAATCTTTGGTCTTCAAAAATCACAAGGTTACTTACCACCACGATACACAAAACTAACTACATATACCAATTTTTAATTCTATGAAAACTGATTTCTAAAAACATTACATTTCAGACTACAGGTGTGTGCAAGGTGGATTGCAGCTGTGGTAGTTCTTTTATTATTGATCAAAGCGGACATTTGCTGAAACGATTAAAGAACACACCGCCGTTGTACGAAACCAGAGAGAGTGCCAGAAATGAAAATCTGCGATTATAGAGCATTTGATTGATGCTGGAGCTGTTCATTGGATCAAGCTCCACGATCCAAAGGTTCTGTCTATCGAAAGTTATTACGACACAAAAATGGTTCGGGAAGCCTCAGGAATTTAATAGCATCCTAATTTCAACTGCGAGGATGGTTTCTGGTTATCATCGTCGTGGAATCTAGTTATGTGTGCATCCCGGAGCGAGTTTGGAGAAGCCTGTTGATTTGGATAAAGTTGTGTGTCGTGGTGGCAGCTCCGCAATTTTGGAAAACGAAATTTGATTAGATAGAAATCTCTTCATTTCCTGATGAGATGACCCGCAATTTCTTATTAGTAGATAATAGTTGTTTTTCTAAATTTTCGGCTATAAAAACCTTGTCCCGACAATAACAAATACACAAAACAAAGAATCATCCAATTCGGTGCGTTCGTTCAAAAGTAATGAGCGGACATACATTTCAAAGATCCATTTTATATAAAATACTAGCTGTACCCTGCCACGCTTCGCTGTGACACATTTTGATGCAAAAATTAGATGAAAACATTCCTTGATGCGGATTTATATCTCATTCTAAAATTGCAGCTCGATCGGTGCATAACATTTTGAGTTTTTGAAGCGTACACAAACCAACATAACGTTTATATAGATACAAGATATATAGATGAGCAACACTGCGAAAGCCACATCGTATCAGTAGGTTATATATAGCACACTAGGTCAAACTTAAGTAGATATACACGCGGCCAGCAAGTAAGTGAGATCATCATATCTCGTACTCACCAATGTGGAGTTTCATGACCAGAGGATTTGGTGTAATTTCTACCAGATCCGTGTACTGATGAAAGTAAAAGTCACTATGACCCAGAATTGACGAGGTCACATTGACAGAGTATCTGCAATCAAACATCAGATAATACAAAACATATTTTTTTATTAATTAAGCGAGTTTGTATAGGTATTTATAAAGATACCTAAAGTAAAGTCAATACTTATTATTATTATTATGAGCCCGATATGTCCCAATATTGGGCAAAGGCCTCCCTACCCCCTTTGAGGCCTTTGCCAAAGTCAATAATAAATAATAAAATGTGACAGTACTACGTAACGGGAAAACATTCATAACACAAATTGGAAAATAATCAGTTTGAATCCTGCCAGCGCTCACGGCCCGGCAATATAACTTGGGCTACCATATCAACGATGGCAGACTCACTTCTCATTGAATAGTTTAATCTTCTCCAACAAACAGGTTATCTCACGATGAATTTGCTCACCGTATTTGAGACAGTACTATTACGCACATGTCTTCGAAATGACAGTTTATAGACAGGTTTATGAACTAGGGTGGGGTGCTTGTTTGTTAATTGCCGATTTTCTGACAGAAAAGCCATTACTAACCTGAGAGGGTTGATGTTAGGTTTGTTAGGCGAGCGGGCTAAAACCACCTCATGAAAGAAGCTAAGAGATTCTCCTCGCGTGGCGCCAAGCTCCCCTGGGCGTCCCGATACTAAATTCGTCCATCGCTCGATTCGACCCCCAAACTCATCATCAAACGAATCTGAAATGACACAGACGGTACTCGTAAATAACATAAATATGACCATTTGACGGTTAAAGTTTTTAAGCCTGGAATGAAGATATTTGAAACCACTGTACTTTGAGCACTATTTCGACTTTCGAAAGGCTTTTGATAAAATCGACAACGATATTTTATTGCGTAAGCTATCTGCACTGGGCTTCACTCTCGGCCTCCTGAAATTTTGCGCGGACTAGTTGAAAGATCGGTGACAGTATGTTAGCTACGGTGCCCATGTCTCTGAGCCTTATCACACCAGATCTGGTGTATGTCAAGGGTCTATCACTGGGATACTTTCCAGAAACCTAGAAAGTGGCAACCGTTGTAGTTTTAAGAAAGACCCGGAAGATCAAATTACACCGAACCAAAATCATACAGACCTGTAGGACTATTACCAGTGATGGGAAAGATACTGGAAAAAATGCTGGTAAATTGCCTTAAGTGGCATCTTGTTCCCAGATTCATGTTCATTCTTGTTCAGCTAGTACTAGTATGGATTTATGCCACAGAGGGGCACCGAAGACTCTCTCTATGACCTGATCAGTCGAATGAAGACAAATTTAAAGCAAAGGAAGATGACTGTATTGGTATCTCTGGACATAGAGGGGGCCTTTGATAGTGCCTGGTGGCCTACCATTAGAGTGAGACTGTCTGAAGAGGGAAGCCCAGTAAATGTCCGTAGGGTAGTTGATAGATATTTAACAAATAGGAAAGTTAAAGTTAGGTATGCCGGGGTAGAAGTCTCAAAAACAACCTCGAAAGGATGTGTGCAGGGTTCAGTCAGCGGGCCCATACTGTGGAACCTTATTCTCAACCCATTGCTAAAGGGTCTGCAGGCCCGTGGCCACTACTGTCAGGCCTTTGCCGATGATGTCGTTCTGATGTTTGACGATGATACGGCTTTGGAAGTTCAGCAGGCTATCAACGAGGCGCTTGCGTATGTGCATCAGTGGGGAATTAGTAACAAGTCAAAGTTTGCACCCCAAAAAACTAACGCATTCCCTTTCACAAATAAACTAAATTACGATGTTCCACTGCTGCTCATGAGGGGCACTCCAATAAAATGGCTAAAGAAATAAAACTTCTGGAGCTTTAGATAGACGACAAGCTTTCGTTTAACAAACATGTCTTGAATGTATGCACTAAAGCAACAAATATATATAAGCAACTGTACGAGTCGTAAAAATTAGCTGGAGCCTGCAACCTGAAATAATTCGAATTATTTACACATCAGTTGTAGAACCGATTGTAATGTATGCAGCTGCAGTATGGGCTCCAGCGGTTAAAAAATGGTGTATACAGAAACAACTAAACGCGTTTCAGAGAGGCTTCGTACAGAAATTGTGTAAATCCTACCGCACGGTCTTCCTGCACTCGGCGCTGTTGCTTGCTGAAATATTGCCACTCGACCTAAGAATACAGGAAGCCGCAGCTCTGTATGAGGCAAAGAAAGGGTCATCTCCGTCAGAACTAGGAGATATAGAGATCGAACGCAGAGCCGCTTTTGTCGATGCCCCTCATCCAGCGCAGCGCATTGACCTGCAATACTCGTCGTGCCTGGTAAACAACGAGCAATGTAATGAAAATAACAGTGTCTCAGTAAAAATTTTCACACACTGAAGTAAAATTGATGGTAAGGTTGGGGCGGCGCTGTCACTTTGGAGTGATGCCGCCGAAACCAATACCCGAAAATTTAGTAGGGTAGTATCCGTAGGGCGACAAAGACGGCATTGCAAACGATTGTAAACAGCTGCTCTTTCAATCCCCTCGCGGCCAAAATTCGTGAAAACCTAAAAATGATCACCGAACAAGACAAAACTGTCCACCTATTTTGGGTTAAGGCACATGCAGGTCTTGAGGGGAATGAAAGAGCAGATGAACTTACGAAACAGGCGGCTCTGCATATGAGAACCAAGCCGTATTACGATAGATGTCCTGTTTCATTCGTCAAGCGATAAATTCGATTTAAAACGCTGGTAGAATGGAACAGGAGATACGCGACGGGTAAAACGGCAGGCACAACTAAGTGTTTCTTCCCTGATCCGATAGCAGCTTATAAAATCGTCAGATGTCTCAGGCCAGCGGGCATTTTAACATAGCTTATGACAAGGCATGGCGGGTTTTCCCAGTATCTACACAGATTTAAATTAAGGGATAGCCCGGCATATATCTGCGAACCGGACAAGGAGGAGACACCCATACACGTGATTGTCGAATGCCCCGTGTATGGGAGAGAGCGTCACGAAATAGAACAAATAATAGGCGAAAAAATACATGCTGAGAATCTATGTAAAATTATTAAAGATAGGAAAATTAACGACCAATTTGTAGAGTTTAGTGTTAATATATGTAAAAAAAGAAACAAATATACAATTATATAATCTAGGATGACTACATATTTTGTGAAATATGTATATGTCAGCTTAAATGTATGTAAAATTACAGAGTTTAATTTTGCCTATAAAATTGTAATAACATCGTTAAGATAATGTACATAGATAGATTAAGACGCAATATGATAAGCAACATAAATTGTTATTACACTTGTCAAAAACCCCTGACAATCTTGTTCGTTAGGGATAGTCCACGAGCCCGGTATTTCGCTGGGATTAAAAAAAAAGGTCCATCACTACTCTTTTAAATCATTGTCATGGTCAATGTTTATTGTACGCGGATGACCTTAAACTCTTTCTAGAAATAAGGACGTCTGGCGATTGCCTTAGTTTGCAAGAAAACATTGATATTGTTTTTGTATGGGCGACGAATAATAAGTTACCTTTTTTTAATGCGGCTAAATGTAATGTGATAACATTTAACCGAAAAATCAATCACATAACCTTTAAATACTGCCTTGGTGGTTCAGGTATAAATAGAGTGCATACGATTCGTGATCTGGGGATCAGGTTTGATCGCAGTCACACATATCATGATCATATAACAGACTTGGCCAAATAAGCTTATCGTCATCTGGGTTTTGTTATGCGAAACGCTAAAGACTTTGATAATCATTTAGTTGTCAAGACCTTATACAACTCTCTGATAAGGAGTAAACTTGAGTCGAGTGCTTGCGTCTGGAACCCACACCACTTCACTTACACTGGAACGTTGGAGAAAGTTCAAAAGGCTTTCTTGAGATCACTCTATAAAAAAGTTATGGTTTTTATCCATATCTCTATCTGACAAAGTTTCTACTCGATCAGCTCGGGTACAACTCGCTGGAAATCAGAAGGTTGCTCCACTAGACCAACTCCTCACTGGGTGCAAAATTCTTAGGGGCACGATTGACTCCCTAGATTTACACAATTTAATGAGCTCTTTGAGTGTGCCAGACAAACCAGGTGTCACGAACAGACGAGGACAATTACAAACGACAAAGACAAAGGTTTTTCCACCCAAAGAGCAGCCGAACTGCGGCGCGCGCTATGACGCCGCTGGTCCGAGTCCAACGTCACCTCAATGCTCTTCTCTCCGCCAACACTGATATTGTAATTTTTTATGATAACTGGAACACCCTACGAATGATTATATTTATTTGAATATTGTGCGACTCTTACTGACCTGACTGAGTGGGATATGAATGCAAAAGAAGATTTATCGTTTGACGACCATGATTAATTAGACTGTTTTTTTTAGTTACATTTTTTTAACTTTTATAGGTTTAAACTTGACCGCCATCTCGCCTTATGTTAAGCGACGATGCGGTCTACAATGAAGCGTGTTTACCTAGAAGAAACCGATTCACTCTCGATTTGAAGACACAAAGATTGTAACCAACAGGGAAAACCCACTCAGGCAACGTATTCCACAGCCTAGACGTTCTTATCACAAAAGTAGAGTCAAATCTCTTCGCTCGTGTCTTTGGAACATCAACCATGAAACGATGTCATTTTTTCTAGCTACAAGCATTCTGATAGAAAAAAGGGCAAGGTGGTATTAGATCATGTAAATCAATCGCACACTCTCCGAAGTGTACCCGATAAAAAACTCTCTACAACGCTGCTATCAGCTGCGTACCCAAAAATATCGGGCTTCAACAGATCGTTGATATGTAGCAAGAAGAGCGTTGCAGAGAGTACTGACCCTTGAGGGATTCTCGCATTGATAGCCGTTTGATCGGACGAGCAGTCATCAATGACAACTCGTATGGGTCGATCCCTCAAGAAGTCCGATATCCACGCAATAAACTCAGGAGACAAGCGATAACCAGAAATCTTGCTTATAAGGCAGTCATGTCGAACCCTGTCAAAAGCCTTTGAGATATCCAGGGAGATTGCAAGTGCTTCCCCGTGTTTCTCAATAGCTTCACTCCAGATGTGAGTGACGTACGCTAGAATATCCCCGGTGGACCGGTTTCGGCGATATCCATATTGCCGGTCACTGAGGAGGTTGTTTGATTCTAGGTACGTCTGGAGACTGTGGTTTAAGACACGTTCCATAGTGTTGCAGAGTTTGGACGTGACCGAGATGAGCCTGTAGTTGGCAGAGTCAGCACAACTACCCTGTGCACAACTTTTGGGCACTGGTTGCACATTGTCAAGCTTCCAAGACTTCTGTACTAGGCCAGTTTGGAGAGAGAGTCTAAATAGACGCGTCAGTATCGGGGACAACTCTGGCGCACAAGCTTTTAACACTAGGGCAGGAATACCATCTGGGCCACTGGCTTTATTCACGTCCAGATTACGTAGCACTTTGCGAACCTCCATTTGACGAATGTGTATCTCTGACATGAAAGTCGGACAGCCAGGTGGAGTTGGAGGTATTGCGCTACCATCATCTAGACGGGAATATTTCGCAAATTGAGATGCAAACAAGTTTGCCTTCTCTATTGCGGTGTGAGCCAGTTTCCCAACTGAGGAACTGAGGGGCGGCAGAAGTTCGATTCGACCGATTTAGCTAGAGACTAAAACGCTTTGCTGCCCGTACGAAGCTAGTTTGTTCCCAATTCGACTAATGTGGTCAAAACGAGCCCTCTGCAGAACCTTTTTGCATGCCTTAGCAGCCTTGTTGAATGCTTTCTTCTTCTGGTGTACATCCTTGAATAACGGTCTGGATCTGTTGTCAGCAGAAGGTCTAAACAATAAGGAGTATGCGACTCATCGTCGGGTACTCTTGTGGCCCCTTGGACCAACTGGGTTAGGTCTAACGATAGAGCTAGTTTTTTCGGTACCTGCCCAGCATGGTCAATGTCCCAGTATGGGTACACCCATTCCTTATGATGGCCGTTGAAATCCCCTAGTAACAATAATTGGGCCTTCTGCTGAGCCGCGTCCGCCGCCTCACTTAAACAGTCCGTGAGACTAGTCGTCTCCTGGTCTCCGCTGTGCGACCGATCCACACAGGCATAGACAATTTTGTCCATGCCTGTGTCTATCAGTGTCCAAAGAACAGAAAATCTAGTGTCCTCAAGGGTGCGGAGACGCCGACAGCAGATGTCGTCACGTGCGCACAGGCACACTCCAGCATGAGACATTGACTCGTTTCATTTGTATACGTTGATTAATAAAATAATTTAATTGTATTTCTAGAAATAATATTTTAGTATGTAGGAACAATAATTTAAACATTGATCTGAAAACCAAAACAAAGTGATGTTTTTACATTAATCCTTAAGGTGGTTCTTTTCCAAGCGAACTCTGCAAAAAGTCATACCAGTAAATAATTATTCAATTTTATTGAAATTTGTACCTTAACATTGTTAAATTATACGGAACAGGTGAACACATAATTAAATGTTAATCAATATTCCCTGCACATACCGAAGGTTTTTTTCTTTATGTATTTCCTTACCATCCAAAGTGAAATTCTTCATGTTAGGGAAGCCTGGAGTCATGTAGTCGTCGGGTTCTATGTCACGTCGAACCGTCGCCACGCAGTACCGTTGGTCGCGATACCCGACTTGATGTGTCCCTATCTGTGCAAGATATACATATATAAAAATTATATAATTCGTGTACAGCTCAAGTGGCTGTCCATTCGCTTTCATTGGAATGCTCATATACTGTCACACATGGACGTATGAAAAAAGTCGGACGTAGTCTCGATAAAACAAAAAATGTGTCACTATAGTCGGCCACATTTGCCCGTGTCCGTTGCCAGGTTGTCACTGATAGGCTGACATGCACACATATGTGACCACTGATGTGTGTGTGCGTCAGCTTGTATGTGACAGCGCACCCGTGTATATTATGTGGTTCATTTTATACGTCCACGCTTTCACTGCCTTACAGAGTTCTATTTAACTGTACTACGCCACGATATCTGAAAGACTGCTTTACATATACCGCTCACTCACGTCATCTTAGCTCATATACCTATATTTTGACCCGGCAATTAATTGCTTTCTGCACGTTGCGAAACTTTTTACGGAAAATCGTTTGCATTTCAAACAGTTCAGTTGTGGAATGCCTTCCGTATTTAAGGTGCAAGTCAAAAAACATTATTTGTCGAAGGCCTGCTGAAGTCTGATGAATACTTTATTAAATAGTATTTTGGATTTATTTCATAAGTATTAGTATATGTAATAATGTTGTTTATGTATCAGCATGTATTGTTATTAGAATCTGTCTATTTTATTTTAGTCAATGATTAGTATCTTAACTCTTTATTTGATTACTCCCGTATTTCTAAACTTTAACTTCTTTTCCATTTCATGGTTGCCTGGAAGAAATCGGTTTTAACGATAAGGTCGCCATTTGCAACTATATTTTAAGATTGTTTGTTTTATTAAGAGCAATAAAGAATTTTATCTATCTATACAGCGTAGCGCTTTGGTGCCGACATTAAATGAACACACGGGTAGACCAGTATTCATACAAAAGGTGTGAAAAATTAATATTCGCTTATTTGAAAAAAAAAATTCTAACAAACTTAATAATTGTATCAAGCGATCGAACGAAAAGCATCCTGTGCACTAGATTCATTCACCAACGTCAGATGTGTGCGTGATTTACGTTCGCTTTTCGTAAAACAAGCTGGCAACGTCGCACTGCAGAAAGTACCTATCTGTAAGCGGCGCGCGGGCGGGCGCACGGCGTGGCAACGCCGCCCCGGTCGAGAGGGGTAGGTACTTACAAATGCGCGATAATTTGGAACGGGGGACTCCCCGTCAACTTTATGCATGTTCATCACTAATAAATCGAATACCTACCAAATAATAAGGCTAATAAAATAACATAAAGTAAATAGGTAAATGCGTAGGTAGGTATCTATTGTAACTTTGGCGAAACATTACAAAATGATGGCTTTTTGAAGTAAGATGCGTTGTCAGAATCAAGGACACTTCGCATAAACAGCCCATCAAATATTCCCACTGCTGGGACTCGGGGGACTTCTCTCGCACAGAAAAAGTCAAGGCCATAATCCACCACGTTGGCCAAGTGCGGTTGGTGGTTAACATACACATGACCTCGAAAGATTGTAGGTAAGTAAGTACATGTCGGTTTTTTCACGATGTTTTTAAGTTAGCAGCATTACGCACATGACTTTGATACACCAATAAACCCGTTTGAGAGAAAAAGTAATTTTTGTTTAAAATCGAATTAAGCCGTTGTACTTACCTTACCTACTGGCGGAACGGCAACGCGCGCCCGGCCTGAGCGGGCGCGCGAAACGGTCGAAAACATACTCTGAGTCGATTTTCAAAATCCTATTGTAGGACTTATCAGACTAAAATCACATGTGCATAGGTACACTCAGAAAACACTGTACGTTCGACGTCACTAATTAAATAACTATTCACAACACAATCAGAGTCACACACAAACAAAACGAAAAGCAGGCTAATCTTATTGACACTGACTCTAAAAATAAATTACACTAAAAGAACGAACAAAATTAACATGTAATCGTCTTTTTCGGGAATAATTACATTACAAAATTCCCTAGTTAAGGATTTAAAGTAAAAGTTTTAACGCGCCATTTAGAGAAATGTGTCAGGGACTATGGTCAACTTCGCATCCAGGCGGCTAGCACAAAACTAGTGAAAAATAAAAGAAAGAGAAAGACTACATTTAACATTAGTTAATAGGTCTCTTTCGTCTGCATTTCATTCACAAACATTTACAAGTGTATTGCAGGACATCGCCTATCTCGTTTCTTTAGTATTTGCTTTTCACCTGATTTTTAATTGATGAATCGGATGGACTGTGGGCTGCGGTGTAATGACCTCTGCGCAGGAAATTTTAGATACAGGCTGCTTTATTACGGTATTTTGGAAAATTGCGAATAACTCAGTAAATAATAACGATAAATGAAATTTAATTTGACAGAATAGGTCAAAATATGATATTTTATAGGTGGTTTCATTTAATGTCGGCACCAAAGCGCCACGCTGTATAGTTAAATTAAAACGATATAGCTATTGTATTTATTACTTAAGCAGAATACATTATAAATTTAATTTTCCAACTTCTTTGTTGTAAACGAATTGGGGCCTTCTGTCATAAAGAGCAAGTTGATGTGTTAGGTTTGGAAGTACCAATCCACAATATAGAGTCCATCTACTCTCATGATCCCTGACAGCGCCTACTGCAGAAACCATCATTATAATAAGGTGAAGCCTGTCCAGATATGGCGAGTGATAGAGGCACGGAGGCGTGTTAGCTCCGTGGATAGAGGTGAATAGAGAAATGAAGAACATTGTACCAAACATACAAAAAGTGGCTTAACGATATATTACGGCAATATAATATAAACTTTGTCAAAAAAATAAGCAATAATAGGACATCACAGCATAGTAAGAACATAATTAGACAATACCATGATGTCAGCGTATACAGCGTTTTAGAGTGAAGGAGCGCTACAGATTTTACGATACGATACGAGTAACTCGTATCTTTGTAAGAATCTTGTGAAATATTGTGTGGAAAAGCGAAGCAAAGCTTGTGTTGACTGTTCCGTACCAGACTATATTGTACGCGCCCGTCGGGTTGTGTTGTAAGGTAGGAAGAAGTAGCACCATCATGCATGTCTATACGAGCTGACGTAGTCACTTCATCCCACCTGTATTCAAACAAAATAATTATTGTAGTTTTTAAGATAGATAATAATAAATAAATAAACACAAATATTGTAAAAACTTAGGCTTAAGGAAATAAAGAAATACGTGAATAAATAAATAAATATTGGTGGACAATTCACACACAACACCATCTGACCCCAAACTAAGCAAAGTTTGTACTACGGCGCGCCGTAGTATCTGGACGCCGCGGCGTCCAGATAGCTGATATAATACATTTATAGTTTAAAATACATACTTATTATCAATAGAAACACCCAGACACAGTGTAAACATTTGAATTCATCACACAAATATTTGCACTGGGTGGGATTCGAATCCACGACCCTCGGCTTCGCAGGCAGAGTTACTACCCACTAAGCCACGAGACAAGTCAATCCAGATTGACGGGCCATACTTACAAAGGTTTATGTTTTTAACCCCCGACCAAAACAAAGGGTGTTATAAGTTTTACGTCGATATCTGTCTGTCTGTAGGTATGTCTTTGTGTGTGTGTGTCTGTGGTACCGTAGAGCTCAAAAGGATGAGCCAATTTCAAAGCGGTTTTTTTTTTAAAGTTAATCCATGCGGATCGCAAAATGGTGGACAAAATGTTTCTTCACAACCTACCTCAATATGGGTATCAAATGAAAGAGCTTGACTAGTAGAATACTATACACTATAAAAAATTCAAAATTCTAGATGGCCGCCAAGACACCACCACAAAATGGCGAATTACATTATTTTTGTCACTACTACCTCAATATGGGTATTAAACGAAAGGGCGTAACTAGTAGAACTAGTAGCGTACTTTGCACTATGACAAATTTCAAAAGCAAGATGGCCGCTACCGCAAAATGGCGAAATACATTTCTTTTTTCACACCTCCTTTAATATTAGCAATATGGGTATAAAAAGAATGAGAAGATAAGATAAGATATATGATAAGAAAGAAAGCGCTTGAATAGTACAATGTTGTACAGATAACAAATCTGAGATAATCGCGGGTAATTCAAAATTATTAATTTTTGTTTTTGTTGAAACCGGAATTGAAACGCTGATTTAGTTTGTTTAAAGTGCAACACATGGCGAGTATACGATCAAAATGGAAAAAAATAACTTGCGTAGGACTGCAGCAAGTACAAGTATAGACGCTACTCACCATTTTAGTGCTTACAGGTCTACGCATGTGTACAATTTGAGTTTAGTCACCGGAATGTATAATTAGCTACTCTTTGAAACATACGGAAAATAAAGTATAGAAAATACATAACAACTAGTGACAAATAAAATAAATATAATCAATAAACTCAAAAAAAACCGACTGCATAAAATGTGAACCAAACTATGTACTTACTTACATATTGGTTGTATGGACATTATATTATGGACATTTTATTACTTACATACTTTTATATTTTACATTTTATTGACATTTTATAATTTTGACATAATTACAACCAAACTTATGAAAATTGACATTTTATAATTGGAAATAACGTTACCATAGATTTATGCCAATTTTATAATCATGCAACTTTTATTTTTTATTTTTACCCTTGATAAGTTTTATTTTAATGTTTTTGCATGCTGAAAAGCAGATTATGGAGCTCTGTTTTATATACATGTACATCTGTAAATACCCACATACGCAATTAAAGAATTGAATTGAATTGAATTACTATATCAACTGAAAATAATAAAACAAGCACTTAGATTTCTGGTGGTCTAGAATTCTGTAACATGTTATTTAATTAATATTATTCCAGAAAATAAAATATATTTTATTAAAGGAGCATAACAACTAAACAGTCGGGATCCATTGAACAATTAGATTGGCTGTAGAATAATAATGGATCCCGACTGTTCAGTGGTTATGTTCCTTTGCTAAAATATATTTTATTTTCTGGAATAGTATTAATTCAATAACATGTTATAGAATTCTAGACCACCAGAAATCTAAGTGCTTGTTTTATTTTTTTCAGTTAATATAGTATGTACCTAAGTACGTAGTTTGGTTCTTCACATTTTATGCAATCGGGTTTTTTGAGTTTTTTACATATATTTATTTTATTTGATACTTTTTAGCTATGAACAGTATTATTTTGCTCAAAGTCAATTGTTATTATGCTCAACAAAATATGCATCTTTTAGTTTCTTACCAAATGTCTTCGTTGTTTCTACTGTTATTATGATATGTAGGTTTTTCTCCTGCATGTAATTTTTATAGTTTTGTGTAAGTACCTACCTATATAATCATAAGATTTTCGATCGAAGTTGTGTATTAAATCGTTTGAAGTAGGAGTCGGAAGACCCAGGCCGAGTAATCCGAGAGCGATTCCGTGTTCCCACCATCAGCGGCGGAGTTGAAACCTCATGGAAGTTTTAGTAGATAGAGGCACCATATCCATACATGGTATAGAGTGCAACATAACCCGACCGTGTCCCCCGGGGCAAGCAGGGCATGTACCTGATGGGAAGCGTGCCTGCCACATAACACTACAGTGACACGCAGCTATAGGAACATGAAGAGTCCAAATCATTACCTAGCACTGCACTGCGCTCGTCACCCAGAGATTTAAGATGTTATATTTCTAAGCCCTGTAATTTATCTGAAAACATAGCCCTTCAAACCGGAACATAGTAATGTTTACACATTAGTGCGTGGCGGTAGAATAACTGGCAAAGGTGTGGTACTTCCTCAGGTGGACTCTGGCAAAAGTCGTACCACTACAATTATACGAAGTTTTCTGCTACCTATAAACCTATAAATATGAGAATGGTTGTTACGCAACTTTAAATCGATACACATCCTAAACAGTCAGCCAAATCAAAAAACGTTGAAAAAAAACTAAAATTTATTTTTAAATACCTATTCAACAATACCCCTCTTGACATAGTTTGTTGATTTTATTTTTTTTAATTTGTACTATACGGCGTCCGGTATCCGCCATTTTGAATTTACACTAATGTCATGTCTTTGGTGTCACTCGCGTAGCTAAGAGGAATCGATTGACGTGCGAATCATAAAATTCGGCCCAGGCGTTTGGTCTGTATAGTGCTTCAAATAATCATACACACATTACATATATACATACAGACTGATAAACACATTACCACTCCTTTGCGTCACGCAGTCTGGTAAAAAGGTAAGTTTGTCGAATGTTTGAAGTATTCAATGTTTAACAATGAATTATACCTAATCCATATCCATATATTTTCCGCACGGTTCCTTTGTGTTTGCCAAAAAACTAACATCTGTGAAATTAGAAATAGATCTTCTGATCTTGGTCCTTGAGGCAGTATTTCTGTAGGGTGATTCCTATCCGGCTAAGTAGACAGATACAGAAAAAAATAAGCAAGCGTGTCAGATTTCCGGAAAATCGATTCAATTTTAATTGATTCCCATTTTTCAAAGCGAACACACGTCAAATAGCTAAGTACCGTGTAAACTTGACTGAGTACCACCGTACTCCAAACATTTACTCAACGCTTAAGGGATGCAAAAATCTGTCAATTTTATGGCCAACAATGAATTTTTATAAAACGTCCATGTCTCTGGGCTTAATTCTATATCTTTGCGTTCGTTTGACGTCAGAAATATTGATTTTTTACATCAATTTGATTTCATTAAAATTTATTTGATTATATTTATTGATTATTTTATTTGATAAGATTGGATTGGATTGAAAAAAAAAAAACAATTATCGAGTAAATATTTGGGGCACGTTGATTTAAACAAATATAAAAATCCTTACCAGGCCACGTAATGCTCTGTAAATCTAGATCCTGGTACAGTTAATACACCTCGAAGCATGAAAGAGCCTTCCAAACGCGGCGGTGTAATCCCAGGTGGTGATTGGGCTTGGCGTACTTTTCTATTCTCAGGAACGGCTGGATAGGTGTCCATGGATTTGAGAGATCTTGTAAAACGAGGTGACGTTTGTTTGTTGAATAATTCCACAAGCTTTTGAGATGATACTGCAAAGGTAACACAAGGATAAAATAAATATTTTAAAGGAAATTCTGACGTCAAGGTATCATCTCAATGTTCGTTCAGAAAATTCACATTAGTATTGACCTATTCGCAATATAGAACTGATGCCAAATACATAGCCGTACAAACATACACTTATACTTAAATAATAAAAACATATTTTTTGCCATTTCAGTGTAAGTATCTGTTCGTTGCTGCGGACCGAAGCCCCCGGTGTAGGTGGAGCCTAATTATAAATAAATAAAAAAAAACTAACCATAACGAAATGAAAAAGAAGTTGGATCTATATCCAAAGTCTTTGATAAAAAGGAATATCATTCATTTTAAAGATTAAACTTTATTTTTCCTAAACACATATATACACTCGAAAAGCAGTCGCTTTAAGCCAATTTGTCAAAATAACTAGGTTCAGCAGTGCAAACTTATTGCGGATTCCGCCTGGGAAAGTATCACACTATTGTTAGTTATTCCATTAAGCAATAATATCCAAACGTGTCACTAATTCAGTTCGGAGGACTATCTGGGCTATATATCTAGATGAATTACAAAACACAGAGTTGACTTATATATGTGTCATATCTCCAGATGATGAACGCAGTGGCTATTTACACAAATGCTGCGTCACATTGTGCTTCTATGCATAGACGTGTAATTGTCAGGCATATGTTATGGTCGTCCTGTCACTCTAGATTTTACAATAAAATAGTTTTAGTTAACGTCACCTGAACAATTGTACAGGATTGACAAACGGACTTTATAGAGATATACACATTTCGTTCATCAGAAAATACGTGACGTCTGGCGGCTCTGGGATCTTGGACTATTATGGAGTGCATAAATATGAAAATCTTTCAGATCAGAAATTACAACACACTTGACTTAGAACACACATTTTGCATAATACTTAATTTTTTAAACGCTGTATACCTGTGGTTTTCATTTGAGGTGGTTTTGGCGTCCTTTCGAAGGTTTCTTTTGAGTCAATATTTTGGAAAGAATTAGGACTGTTAGGAGTTGGGTATTGAGGTGTTGGATTTCCAGATTGAGTGAAGTTACGTTGGTTGAATTGCGGAGCAACATCAAACCAACTTTTGTTAGGGTTTTTTCCAACTGGCAATGGTCTCTTATCTGGTCTAATGTTAGGTGTTTCTGTCTTAATTACTCCAGAATTCTGTCCTTGGTTGACCTGATATTTGTTTGCTCCACCTTGGCTTATTCCATAACCTGTAGACATTTGACCTTGACTGATTTGACTATTTTGTCCACTTATCTGACCCGTTCCAAGGCCAGCAGTATATTGTCCAGGTACAAAAGGTAATACAGGTCTTTGTGCTCGAAACTGATTGCCTTTATGGACTCCACCCATGCTTACTGCACCACTACCACCACCATAACTATAACTTTTCTGAATTGTTCCTGATGACTGAGTTGAAACGCTCCCCGCTTGAGGTACGGCATACGCATATGGGTAGAACATAATCGGCTTAGACCCAATTCCCGGAGGAACAGGTGGTTTGGATCGAAATGTAGCTGTTCTGTTAATTGAAGTCAGCGGACTACTGGACAGTTGTCCGCTGACTTCACCGCTCACTTCACTTTCCGCTGCACTGCATTCTGCAAATACAAACAGATAAAAATTTCTTGGAAGAATCAAAACCCGACTTCAGTTTAAAATTTCGCTCACACACTCGTATTAATTTTATATTTTATGTGAAATCAACTAAACATTCTATTCCAATGAAACAGTGAAATTTCGGAAAACCCACAAACTAATATAATTTCTTTGAGATTAGTAAATTTTAGATTTAGGTTGATTATTTAAAAAAACCATAATACTGATAAAATGTATATATGACTACTTCTGAAATATTATCTAGCAAACAAAATAGATCTTTAAAGTCAGTCCACGTACATGTAGCGAACCTTGCATAACATACGCAAAAAAACCGCGAACAAAATTGAGAACCTTTCTTTTTTTTAAAGGAAAACATCAAACAAATTTGGGATCTGGAAGAAGAGTTTTTTTTTACAGGAATAGTTCGTTTTTCTGCTTTGACTTTAACTGTATACAAATGTAATTTATACACAAAAAATATAAGAATAAATTAATTAGTAATTAACTGACTTCCAATAAACAATTTTCGTACAAAAAAATTAAACTGACTTTAAAACCATAAATAGGCACTCAAAAGCGAAAAATAAACTAAAATCAATATTATCAGCGCTACCTACTCACTCATCTATTTGAAGTCGGTGCCAGCTAAATCTAACAGGTATAGGATAGATACTACTTACCTGTGCCTACATAGCATCAATCTACTAACTTTTTTGACCTGACTGGCACCGACTTCAAATAGATGAGTGAGTAGCGCTTATAATAATGATTTTAGTTTATTTTTCGCTTTTGAGTGCCTATTTGTGCTTTTGAAGTCGGTTTAATTTTTTGTACGAAAATCGTTTATTTTACTCTTTTTAGTGTACAAGAACAAAATTAAAAAAATTTACTAACCCCCGACTACCTTGGAATTGTTATCTGTACAACATTCTACTAGTCAAGCCCTTTCATTTGATACCCATATAAAGGGAGTTGTGAAAAAAGAAATGTATTTCGGCATTTTGTGGAAGCGGCCATCTTGGATTTGATTTTTTTTATAGTGCAATGTATTTTACTAGTCAAGCCCTTTCGTTTGATACCCAAATTGAGGTAGTAATGAAAAATATAATATAATTCGCCATTTTGTCGTGGCGGCCATTTTGAATTTGAAATTTGTTATAATATATAGTATTTTACTAGTCAAGCCCTTTCATTTGATACCCAAATTGAGGTAAAATAGAAGAAATATTTTGTCCGCCATTTTGTGGAGGCAGCCATCTTGAATCGACATTAACCAGATATAGCTAAGGACATTTGTTATGGTATTAATCTTGAAATAATAAAAAAAACGCATCGAAATCGGCCCATCTGTTTGAGCTCTACTACGGTGCCACAGCAGACAGACAGACACACAGACAGACATCGACGTCACTTAGAACACCCCTTTTTTTGGTCGGGGGTTAAAAACAAGTTTTTATTAAAGCATTTACACAATTTTGTATTGACAGGGTCGAGATTCATAACTTTTGTGAAATCTACAACTGCTTCATCCAGATAATTGTACGCAAATTTTCAGTTTTTGGTTCATATTTCAAAACCTATTTGACCGATTTCGATAAGATTTATATGGAACCATACGGGAAGCATACCCATCTGAACACAAAAAGAAATTTTAAAATCGGTTTAGAGATTCTCGAGAAATCAGGTAAAATACATAAAACAAAATAAAAAAATTAAAAACATAGGGGTCGAATTGATAACCTCCTCCTTGTTTTGGAAGTCGGTTAAAAAGGAGAAAGTTATAGACTCGACCCTTATGTTTTGTTATGTATGTTACCTGATTTCTAGAGAACCCCCGTACCGATTTTACATATTTGTTTATGTTCGGATGGGTATGCTTCCCGAATGATCGGTCAAGTGGATTTTGAAATATGAACCAAAAACTAAAATTTGCATAAAATTTTCTGGATGACGTAGTTGTAGATTTCACGAAAGTTATGAAACTCAAACCTGTCACTACGAAATAGGTTTGTTTTGCACTAAAAAGGGTAAAATACACTATTTTCGTACAAAAAATTAAACCGACTTCAAAACCACAAAAAAGAAAAATAAATTTATATCATTATTACCAGTGCTACTCGCTCATATATTTGAAGTAGGTGCTAGCCAAGTCTAACAGGTAGTGGATATGCCTACCTACCGCGTGCCTACATAGTATTTTTGGCCTAACTGGCACTGACTTCAAATAGATGAGTGAGTAGCATTTGTAATAATGAAATTAATTTAGTTTTCGCTATTGGGTGCCTATTTGTGGTTTTGAAGTCGGTTTAATTTTTTGTACGAAAATATTTACTAATGTAAAAATTTCGCTATTTCAACTCATATTGAAAAGATTACGTAGAACTTCATCACGATCTAAATTATTATTGTATAAATTAATACCTTGACGTTTTGACAGCGTTAAAAACACTGCGGCAAAAAACATCGAAGTAATTTATTCATTTAAATCATACTCAGTCAAACCAATATGTATGTTCGTGAACTTTTACAGCAATAATACAAGAACAAAATTAAAAATTTTGGTTAACCCCCGACTACCTCGGATCTCGGATTTGTAATCTGTACAACATTCTGCTAGTCAAGCCCTTTCATTTGATACCCATATTGTGGTAGTAGTGAAAAAAATAATGTAATTCGCCATTTTGTGGTGGCGGCCATCTTGGATTTGAAATTTATTATTATGTATTGTATTCTACTAGTCAAGCCCTTTCATTTGATACCCATATTGAGATAAGTTGTGAAGAAATATTTTGTCCGCCATTTTGTGGAGGCGGCCATCTTGAATCGATATTAACCAAACATAGCTAAGAACATCCGCACGGATATCAACCTTCGAATAAAAAAAACCGCATTGAAATCGGTCCATCCGTTTGAGCTCTACGGTGCCACAGACAGACACACACACAGACAGACAGACAGACAGACAGACAGACAGACCGACAGACAGACAGACAGACAGACATCGACGTCAAACTTATAACACCCCTTTTTTTGGTCGGGGGTTAAAAATAGGCTACATGACTGATCTTAGAGCACACCAACCACGGTAAATGATTTATAAAAAAACCAAAAACAGAACCAGTCGCCGTAGCCGAAATCGGCTGGACGACATCACCACGTATGTATAGCAAGGCATTCATTACAAAAAAACACAATTTGCATTAAATAATAAACCTTAAAAGAAATGAATATCATTGGAATACACATTCAAAATAAACTTTAAAATGTCAAAATATACAATTGTCATGTGTCATTCGGAATTTATCGTAAACGTTTACATTAGTAATAATAAAACAATAATACAGTACTTTTAAAATCTACAATCGATCTAATTAACAGATAAATTTCCTTTACCTCGCAAACAGCCGAACAGACGACGATGAGGCCGAGCGACAACAATGCTAATTAGAAAATAATTAAAAATTTTGATTTACTCCCGCCTACCTCGGATTTGTAAATCTGTACAACATGATTTGATACCCATATTGCGGGTGTTGTGAAAAAATAAATGTATTTCACCATTTTGTGGTGGCGCCAACTTGGATTTGAAATTTGTCATAGTGCATCATAGTAATCTACTAGTCAAAAACCTCTTTCATTTAATACCCATATTGAGGTAGTAGTGTAAAAAATGAATGTAATTAGCCATTAAACGTGCTGTGAGCGCGGCTCAGGGCTGAAGTCTCCGCTTCTTTCCGATCTATACGAAGCCAGAACGCAAGGGTATGAAACTAATCACGTATAGATTGGACATACGTTTTGTACTAACTTCTTCCAAACCATACAAGAGTAGTACGCAAATACTAGCGTATACTTTGTACTAACGTAGAAGTATTATGTTGTTCCATAATGTACAGCGCCAGTACCCACCCATACGGACTAATCATGTATGTTTTGGAATAAGCGCGCTAAACTCTAACACTCATTGATAAAAATATAAGAATTCAATGCTAACATTACAATTTGTACGTGAGCAGTAAGTTGCATGCTCGCCATTTTGATTTATTGGCCTCTCTTTCTATTTTATGGTGATTGATATCTGCGTGTCTGTTCTAAATATTGCATCATTAAACGGCACGTAGTACCAATGTTTTGGTTGGCGGTTTTTTGTTGTTTCTGCACAATATAGTGTGTGTAAAAAGTGGTAAATACAATTGAATACATAATTAGGTTAGGTCAGGCTATTTATTTATTGATGATTTTGATTTGAAACTCACAATATAAATTTGCATACCATTAGGTGTGAAAACATGGTGGACCCTTATAAATTTATATACACCTTTAGCTTTAACATTACGTAACAATATTAGTTATGAACAACCCAAGTTTTGCAAATTAAATAAATTGAATTGAATTTAAATATCAACAAAAAACTAAAGTTTGCTTTTGTAAAAAATATCGTCTAATATGTATGTATTATAGACGATAGCTGCTCTTTATAGCCCAAGACCCCAGAGCTGCCAGACGTCACTTATTTTCTGACGAACGAAATGTGTACGATTGAGAATTTTAAGGATGTAAGAACGCATGCCTACCCGCTAGCTTACTTAGACGGCCAATTTTGAGTTATCAGGTGATGAAAGTACATAAAAAGTTACTTATTTCACATGAATTCCCCTAACTGATTTTCAGTTTATTAAACTAAACTATTTTTTGCGTATATTATTGGCAATATCCTTAAAAATAAGGCGCCAATGCTCCCAGACACATTCCATGTACCGTTTTACATTGCTAACGCTTTAGAACTTCCAATGATTTAACTTTACGCAAATTCTGATGCTGCATTTTTAGATTTATCAGCCAGACAAATATTTTAAAACCTTAACTATGTTAAGATCAATAGAAGGGTTCAATCATCCCCTAAACTCAATTTTAATGTCTCTGCGGGTAGAAGCGCAAGGCTGAGTGAGACTATGTATTAGGATAACAATGACTTAAAATTAAGTTTAGGGGATGATTGCCCCCTTAAATGGCCCTGTCTGTTTTAAAAAAATGCCTGGCGGACATGTTATATAAAAATATAGTATCAAAATTTACCTATAGATTTTGGGCGTTTTAAAGGGTCTGCAAAGTATAACAGCACATGAAATGTGTCTGGGAGTATAGGCGTTTTATTTTTAAGGATATAGCCAATAATATACGTAAAAGTTAACATACGTGAAGTAGGTGAGTAATTTTTTATGTACCTTCATTACCCGACATCTCAAAATTGGCCGTCTAAGCAAGCAACTCAATCGTCCACATATTGTTCGTTAGAAAATACGTGACGTCTGGCGGCCATAGGATTTTACTCCAAAAATTTTATCGAGTGTCTGATTTATTAATAAATTGAACTTGGTTGTTTTTGTTCGGCGAAAATAAATTATTGCGGTAGACTGATCGTTTGTGAAGTGAAAACTTGGTGTAGTGGTGTAGGGTGTGTAATGTGCAAACATTTTATCTAAATTTCTACGTCATAAATAATATTTTATAAAATGGATGTTATAATGACAGTCTTACTTGTTGAAGAGTCTGTAGGAACTGGAATTGGCAAAATCAGCATTGGAGCTAAGGAATCCCGACCTAGAAAAAAAAAGAATACAAATAAATGTTTCATCGGGAAATGATGATCCCAAAAAACAGTAATCCTTCTAAAAAAAACATGTTCTGCTTGTTGTTCTGCCGTAAAAAGTTGTGAGATCCATGCAATACTAATAATTTATTCAGACCCAACTTAAAGGAGCTTCTATTTTGTGTTGTTAAGTAATTATCTATCCTAGCAACGTCTATAAATCATGTTATATCTCAGAGTGACGAGCGTAGTGCAATGCTAGGTAGCAATTTGGACGCTTCAAGTTCTTTATTCAATTTAGCCACTCCACAGACTCTGGGGTCCGTGACCTTTGTCATTTGTGTTTTCTGTTTTTAACATTTATCTTGGATAAGGAGAAGAAAAGTAATAATAAGGTGGAGTTGGGAACATTTTCAACTCAATTCTAATAATCAAATTTCGCCTGTTGAGCCGCTCACTACTGATTGGGACTTTTTCTTTACTCATGTTCTTCTACTCTTCACGTTTGAAGAACTGCACTTTGCTGTTATGGGTATGCGTGTTGGTTGCCATCAGCTGTATTATAAAAAGAAAGTATTGGGCATAATAGGCATGTCGACTCAGTTTTGATTTAATGTGCCATCAAAAGGCTACTCAATAACTGAATCATAGGTAAAAGAATTACTTTGTTATCTAAAAAACTTCCCGTGATATCACGATTTTAAAATCACAATTTGGACTCTCCCAAAAACGCTTCATACAAATTACTACAAAAACGTGACGTCACACTGTCGTATTTCCTATGTCGTATTTCCTAAAGTTTTATGGTAGCTATATGAAATATTGTGTTCAGGAAACTGGTTTCATAACAAAAGTCACTTGAAATTAAATGGGTTGTCCAATGGTAAATACATTTTCTAATAATTTCGCAGTTTTAAAATGGACTTATCATAGGGGATTAATGGCGTATCATAGGGGAGGCCTATGTCCAGCAGTGGACGAATACAGGCTGATGATGATGATGATGATGATGAAAATGGACTTGGCATTCCAGCTTTGAATGATCATAAAGTAAGCTAAACTAAACAATATCCAAATTAAAATTGGTACATATTTTATTATATATAAATACTGTCATTATATCAAATCAAATTATTTAATATAATTGCAAGACCTGTATTCACGCCTATTCGCCGCTGTGGATGAAACAAGTCTCTGAAAGATGCCTCCTTTGGATCAGATCATTTTTCTCACGAAGTCATGTAGGTATAATCCACCAATCCGATTTTCAGAGCAAAATACAAAAAAACTAATATGTTTTCATTTCAATTAGACTACTTGTAGCTATGAAAAGCTACATCGATTCATTGTTCCAAGATACAAAGTTCCTCAATAGAGGTTAGGCTCTACTTTTGTGTTGAGATCGTCAAGACTTGAATGAGCTGCTTGAGTAGGTTTTCCTGATATTTACAATCTTGGTGTCTTAAAATCGAGAGAGAATCTGTTTCTTCTAGGTAAGCATGAAGCGAGATTTAAATACACCAATATTGTAACTGTCAGGAAACCCCACTCAGGGAACGTATTCGATTAGGTATAGTTTGCATGGACCGTAGCATTTCTTAACATCAGGCGTGATGGCGGTTAATTAAAGTATACGTAGTTCAATAGTTAAAAAAAAGAATAGTTTTTTCCTTTGGAAGTTGGTTTTAGTGTGCTCTGCCTTCGAAACTTTAGCATAGCGCAGAAGGTGCACAATTTATTAAGGCATACCTGAAGCATACTCGAAGCTGACCTTAGTTAAATCACCAAGTAAAGCATACACTCACCTACAGGCAAGCTGACCAGAATGGGGCGCGGTAGATCATCGTCCTGTTCCGCTGTATAGGCAGCGCGATCGCTCACCAGATCATCATCATCATCATCTGATTTTTTAAAACCTGTAAAACGCAAACGAAATATTAAAAAAGCGGTTAAGTGCAAATTATTAATGTCATGACAACCATTTTGAGATGCTTACTTGCGCCTGAGTCCCAGTTGTTCTTAATTCATGGCGATAGTTCAGTTTCCATTGTTATAAGACGTTTTCAAAAGAAAAAAAAAATGACAGTCATAGGAACTACCGCTATGTAGAAGTGAAAATGTATAACTGAGAAATTGATATCTCAGTTTTAAAACCGTGCGGGTGAATTCCATCTTAAGCTACAGATACATTAAAATGTCAGTTGAACAAATTACGGCACTTGACAAAAATACATCATTAAATTCAACTGACAATGACAGGATATGAAATAAGGTTTTAAAAATTATCTTTACCGTAAGATTGGTGATCTTTGTTCAAAGTTTTTTATTGTCTTTTTCAGTACTTTGAAAATGGCATCATTGTTTTCGATTCGATCAACATGTTTTCGATTCGAACAACATGAAAAAAACGATGTTCGATTTTTCAACTCCAATGTTCGATTTTTCAACTCCAATGTTGAAAAATCGAACATCGTTTTTTTTTAAATGATAAGCCTTTTTACTTACCTTTCAGAAGGCGCAACCAAGTGTTAGCTGAACGTCGTATCCTATTATTGTTATTAGAGGAATTGGTATACTTTGTCAGATCGACCTGAACAGTCAAGTTCACAAGCGCCTTAATGTGGGAGTTTCCTTTTACTCCATTCTCTTCCTTTCTCGCGGCAGATTGTGAGGTATCTGGTTTGTCTTGCCCATTTTCTTTGGTTTCTAAGTCATCAAAGTTGAAGGCTACATCAGAACTCAGATCAATGTATTGGCGTTCTACTGTATCAGGCTTTTGTTCTTGATGTTCTTTTACATCGACTGTGACGCACAAACCTGTTAATTTAAATTAAAATAAATTTCACATTACATTTTTTTATTGAAAATGTAATTTAAGCAGGTTTGTTGGCCTCAAGTGTTCACTATTTCGTAGGGAAATACATTTACCAAACCGTACACCGTGAAGGGAAACGGTGGGTGTCTCGAGCTCGGTGCATTGAAAGTGATCGACTACCAAACAGATTTTGATGCGGCTTTTTATATACAGAGTGATCCAATAAAAAAAGTTTAGACGTGGAATGCGTACATAACATAGTCAATAAAACCTCATAATTTTAAAGGCTTCTAATATAATGCCATTAACACACTTTATTGCGTTCATTGCAAATGCTGGCTGAACCTTAGGTCAAAAAGGTCTACAAAAATAAGGATTAGGGATAACCACTTTTATTTGTGTTTTTAACCGACTAAAAAACTAAGGTTCTAATTTCTTTATTTTCCCCAGACGGACT
Source organism: Ectropis grisescens (assembly GCA_017562165.1). Taxonomy (NCBI): domain Eukaryota; kingdom Metazoa; phylum Arthropoda; class Insecta; order Lepidoptera; family Geometridae; genus Ectropis; species Ectropis grisescens. The sequence goes on along the minus strand of CM029792.1, from coordinate 14,891,571 downwards.
CTTCAAAGAGTTCTACGATTAGTAATAAATAACTTATATATAGAAGGTTGCATCCACGAAATTTTGAATTCAAAATAGACTTTATTCCAAATTTTACACGAACAATATCACGGGCAGATGCTGGTACAATATAAAATAACAAATAGGAAAGGTCAGTAGAATATCACGATTTTTTATTATGACCAGACAACCATCTTCGAATGTTTCAGGGTCAACTTGATACTTGTATACCATTTAAGTTATTTTTATTTATTATTTATAATAATTATTATTAGCGGCCCATCCCAAAAGTAAACTTCTAACTTACTTCCTTACTAATCACACCTTAGTTCCTACTTCACTAACTCATAAGATATTTCGTATAGATAAGTGTCGAGCAAAGAGTTTACATATACTACTTTATCCAACGTGTCAAGTATTAAATTTGTACCAGTAGCGTTATGTACTGGTCAGTGTGAATTATGGTTTTGACTCTCTCCTTAAGAGAGAATTTGAGTTTATAAAGTAAGCCACTAATGCTTTATACCATTTGCGCTTCTTTCGACGTAAAAGCAAAAATTATAGCAAATATTTCTTGCAAAGTGCAATAAAGAGTTTATCTATCTATCTATGTATCATTAAGCCTACTCATGTTCATCATACAGTTCATAAAAACTCGTGAAAAATAATTTGTAGAACTAAGACATACAAACACAACTGCCAATATAATAATTTAAATGTTGGGGGATATTTTTCGCGCAACGTCATCTAGCCTGGAGCTACATTACAAAATTTCTAGTATGTTCATCAGATAGCTGATAAAATACTATTAAAATAAACATAAAAAATGTATAAATGTAAATAGTTAGGTACATTCCTATATAATTCTTATATACATAATAAACACTTCGACACATAACACATTTTTGTATTCATCACACAAATATTTAACCTGAACGGGAATACAAACAACAGCTCCGCAGGTAGATTTCTTATGAACGAGCAAAAAACGATATGTTCCTTATAATCTTATTGTATATCACCGTCAAATTGTAAAAACCGTCAAATTATAATCTTAAGACGTCAGATTACAAACTAAGCTAACGTAAGATTATACCGAATCAACAGAGGCCAAAAATGTATAGAATATGAAGACTTAGTAGTAGTGGTAGGACTCCTAGCAGAGTCCGCCTGGGGAACTACCACACCTTTGCCAGTTATTCTACCGCCAAGCAGTAATCTACTATTGTTTTCCGGTTTGAAGGGCAATCTTTCCAGATAAATTACAGGGCTCAGAGATATAACATCTTAGATCTCTGGGTGATGAGCGCAGTGCAGTGCTAGATAATAATTTGGACTCTTCTCCAATAGCTGCGTGTCACTATGATGTTATGTTGCAGGCATGTTGCTTACCATCAGGCACATGTCCTGCTCGTCTCGTCATTCTTTATTGAAAAACAAGACTTTTACCAGCTGACTATTATTAATTGTATAAATTCAGACCAATAGAAAATGTTTTGCCAGACATAATTGCATGCCTCTCGAAGAAGCCAGTTTGTATGGGTCAACTTTTAAAATGTGTTGTATTGTCTTTTCTTACCTGCAAACAGCAATAAAGATTTTTGTATTTGTATTGTAACGATTGGATGACCAAAGAAAAAGACAGAGATACTTGGATTAAGCTGGAGGAGGCCTATACCCTAACAGGGGTTCCAATACTTGCAGAAAAAGTGTAAATTCAGATTAATAAAAGTTAATATATTGAAGTTAGGTTTAATTGAAGTAACATATGTTACTTCAATTAAACTAATTAACTTGTAACATTTAAGATGTATTGGAAATAAACGAGCTCATTATATTTATTATAATCTGACGGTGTTGTTGTTTCTCTGTCAAGTTTACGGTGATATAAATATAGTTATAAAATACACGTTACGTTGTTTGTCCGCGATGGGCTTCGAAATTACTAAACTTTAGTTAGAATTTGCACACCGTGTGAAGTTTCATCCAACTTGATAGATAGGATAGTTTTATTTCGACTCAGTATAATAGTCTTTATGTGACAATATTCAAGCGAAGCCACATCAGGGACAATTACCGCCGAACGGACCCTGTCATAGCTTTGTGTTTCTCTCTTTGATTCAGTTTGAAACGATAGAGATGGCAATAGCAAAGCTAAAGCCGATTTAGACAGGAGGTACTTCTACCGCCGGGGGTCTACCGCTGGACGAATAATGTCTTAGCTTTGAAATTTCTCTCTCTTTTCTTTCCACTTTAAATGATAGCGACCGCAATAGCAAAGAGAAAAGCAATTTCGTTAGGCGGTAGAAGAGTGGGCCGCTAGTATTTATATGGATACCGGTAGCGCCCCTCGGTTTTCCCCGGTCAGTTCATGTACTCGTTTTCCCGTGATTAAAAGTGTGTGTGTTTTTTAGACTGTAATCTAACTGCGTTTCAGATTTTGACGTGCCGACGTGATTGAGCAACAAACATCTTTAAATATAATATTTTGTATTTACCTATAATATTAGTAGCATATTATATAACAAGATTAGTTGTCCAACCCGAACGAAGTCGGGCGGGCCTGTAGTCTATAACAAAGGAGTGATATTTAAATTAAGTTTTTATCCAAAAATATTACAAATTTCGACTTACTGCAGATGAAGATAAGGTATATAGTGGTGAAGGCCCCGCCAGTAGCGGATAGCGGTAACATCCGCATTGTCTTTTTTTTTTATTCTTGATTTTACCTGTACAAAAAAACCATTATTTTGTAATTTTGACTTTTTATTTACTAAGTCCACTATCACTGTTTAATTAATATTCCTGTTATTTGTGTAGTTTTTATAATGCGATCCTTAATTTTTAATGACGAAGAAATTTAATTCAATTGTTTAATTTTAATACGAGTTCGACAATATATTACCTAGTGTTATGAATAAAATATTATGAGTATGAGTATGCGTACACCACCATATTGAAATAGCAAAAACATTAAATCGATACAAGACTTGGTGGCACCATAATAAATAGGTAATAGGAAAATATGAAGTGCATTAAATTTGAGCCGACAAACTGAATTAGACTTTCAATAAGTCAATTTTAAAATAATAATTATGTTTGAATTTTACAATACATTAATTTCATATTTCTATTAGTAGCATATAAAATGCAACGTGACTAAAATTTTTAACCAAGTCTTTACGTTTATATTTGACCGCTATCTCCACTGATGTTAAGCAACGATGCGATCGACGATGGAGCGTGCTTACCTAGAAAAAAAAAACCGATCCACTCTCCATTTGAAGACACCAAGTCACCGTATCCCAAAATATTTTCCGTAGACTTACACGAGCAAGAACACCGTCTAATTTTAGAGAAAAGTCGAATCAACTAAGATTTTTTTACGAATGTGCCATCAAATAAATTCAAAATGGCATAATTTAATTTAAAGCCATAATAATATGACTTTAAATGCGAAACTTTAATATCTGTAATAACAAATTACCGGATATATTAGGTTTTAGTCGCGTCTTCATTTTCGTTATTTATTTGATCATACATACATACAACATTACGTAATTGCAGACAAGCAATTAGAATATTCTCATAATAAAACGTCTTTGTAATGACGGGTATGAGTTATATGTCACATTACTGACATTAACGTGGACTTATCTTAATTTTCTAACAAAAACAAAATAGAGAACTAATTTTGACAGGTATTCAGCATTCTGACAACGAGTCGTTCTTATATATGTCACCGTATTTTTTTTATTAAACCCCAAAATCTTAAAATCAAAATCAATACATAGAAAACTACTTACCAGGTTTGCGTATTGTTGTTTTTGCCGTATTTTTTAAACAAATAAAAACACTGCAAACTTACACTAAAACTAATAAAGTTAAGATCTAAGACACAGTTCCTTTAACCACATAACGATTCACACTGTGCACTGTGCACATTAGTTGCCATAAGGTTAAATCATGATATTAGAATAAACTACAAACCAGCTTTAAAAACCGGTATTTACAAGGAAAAAGACAAACAAAAAAAACGTAAGTATGCTTAAAAACTAACTTTACTACAGATTGAGGTAAATAGAGGTTTAATTGCTGAGATGGGTAATTATTTATACTTTATAAAGAGTTTTGTAATAAAAAAACAGGATCCTATCACCAACACCGGATCACAAAACCAGTCTAAGCAAAGATTCTAAGAGTAAAAGTGGTAGGACTCTTGGCAAAGTCCGTCTGGGGATGTACCTTTGCCAGTTATTCTACCGCAATCAAGCAGTAATTTGCAAACACACTGTGTTCCGGTTTAAAAGGCAATGTTTCCAGAGAAATTACAGGGCTTAGAGATATAACATCTTAGATATCTGGGTGACGAGCGCAGAGCATTGCTAGGTATTGATTTGGACTCATCATGTTCCAATAGCTGCATGTCACTGTGCTGCTATGTGGCAGGCATGTTGTTTACCATCAGTTATGTACCCAGCTCGTCTCGTACACTACCAATAAAAAAAAAGATTTTGAAATATTCGCTCAAGGTATCCAAAAACGTGTAAATTCTATGGTTAACTCAAATTAATAAGCAGCGCACCAAAGTTTTACCCACATAGTTTCCGTTCTCGTGATTTTTTCGGGATAAAAAGTAGCTAGTGTATTTTAAGACCGTAATATAACTGTGCTCCAAATTTCAGTCTCATGCTCAACCGCATATTAAAAGCAGCTCACTTCATGTTCGCAGGGTCTGCTCTCGGAAAGAAAGAGTCAAGGTAAAGACCTTGACTCTTCAATCACACCACGCTGGCTAGTCCGAAAGATTGCCTAGGTGATTTTTCAAAATATTCTTGTTTCAAAAGATTGTGATTATTAATAGTTACCTACAGGTACGTAATATCCACTTAAAAAAAAATTGGTTGCCTGTAAAGTCGGTATACGGGCGAAAGTTTTACGTGACAACGACTTTGAGTGGTAAAATAATTTTACGGAAGGGACGCGTGCCTTTCACTTTTTATGTCTGTCTCTCTCGCTCTTAGGCGGGCTAACCATGCCCGAGTGGAAGGGACGCGTGCCTCTCACTCGCTCTCCTTGTTAGCGCATAACGTGAGCGGAGCGTAACGCAGTTTCTTGAAGTGTCACTTGGCAAACCAATTTATAAGACGTTGTCACGTCAAAATACCCAGATGTATCGTGCTATTATAAAATATGACGTTTTTTCCGCCAGATCTCTACGGGTTTTTAACGGTTATGCTGTCTTGTGACATCACTTTACGAACATCGTAATAGGATTGGATTTTGTTCGGTAATTGCATGGGGTTTTGGTTTATACGTTAGATTTGGGTAACGAGCAATACATGTGCATGGTGGTATGCAATATGGCTGCCCATAAGAGCAGTATTTCGTAGATATTGGAACATGAAGAGCCAAAATAAATTGTGATTTCGATTAATACTTTTTTTGTTTGACAGATCGTAGGTATTTTAGAGATGCTTCCATGTAAAGTTTGTCAGAATCATTGTAGCCGACTTAGAAATGACAACAAAAATCTAAAATTTGCTTATCTCGATGAAATGTTCGTGTTACTTTTCCTGTCTCATTGGAACGGTGTATATAGTTGATTACACAAAAATTATGATATTTATTAAGTCTATGTTAAATTTGAATGAGAAGGCAATTAAAAAAAAAATTATAATTCTGAGTGCAAACATAAAAGTTTTACGTCACCATTTCCTTTGACGGCGAAAGAAAACATAGTGAGAAAACAAGCATATTATTTGTGGAATTTTTCGAGGTCGTTCATCATACGAACTACACTTTAGACCATCGTGGAGGGTTATGGCCTTGACTCTTTTTGTGAGAGACGGCCTCGAGTCCTAGCGACTGGATCATTGAGTGGCCTGTTTATGTTATGCAATTTTATAACTGATACGTAGCTTCGCATTTCGTCGAACCTTTTCGAAGTCAAAACTTCTTTTGACGCACCACATATAGATTTTTCGTGGGCTGTGAATGAAGCTCAGCATTACTCTAAGAAATACAATAAATGTTCGGGTGAACTCGGGACTACGGAGTGTGCCAGAGCGAGAAAGATAGACAGCAAGCTGCTGCGATCTGTCAGCCGACAGTGTCTGTTTTTAGTTTATTCTTGGCAATGGATACTTGTCTTTCTGCGGTTTCTGTCAGTGTCGTATTGCTGTCTTTATTTGTCAGTCTTGGCTTTCTTTGTTGTCATTTCTAAACTGATTCAATAGTGTTTTTATACTTATTTATTATTTTAGTTTTCACTTCTGCCGTGCGGTTTTAACCACACACATTTTTATAAGTATAACTATTTTGCATGCAAAAAGACTTGAACAGCTTTGGAAAAATCCTTATTTTTTAAATTGTGTACTTTAATGATCTAATTAAGATTTTATCCAAATCAGTCGAACACAGTTTTTCGAAAATTAAAAAAAAAACAAAATACTTAATTGTATACTACAATTATATCGATGATATTTTAATATACGTCGAAACCTTGCTGTCTCAAACTCATTTATCATAGCTTGCTGTCATATAGCTTGCTGTCATATCTTAATAGTTCTAGGTAAACATTCTAAATAATTATTTTTTTTAAATTTGATTTGGTAGTGTTTGGGTTTGTTTTATTTAATTATAATAGACGGTTGGTTGGTTTTTCCGAAGCAGGTAAATATTTTTCCCGAAAAAAAATTTATATTGTATTACATCATGCCTAAGTTTCCTTATCCAACTAATACCGAATCATAAATGTCCATGGTTCAATGTTTTGATGTTTGTTGCTCAATCATGTGTTAACGTCTGAGCGGACTTTCTTTTTCGAAAGAGACAAACTTACAATTATGACCTTAAATATGATTTCAATTATTATTTAATTTACCAACATATTAACATAGAAGCGATCGATTTTAATAGATTCAGAAATAGAATGCACAGTTAATCAGTCATCATCTAGTTCATAAGTGTTTCTTTGTAATATTTTATTTTGCTTGTGCCACAATAATGAGTTTCTGTCTACCTTTCTACACACAAATATGATAAATGCGATAATTTAGGTGTTTGTTACTTTCAGTCACAGTTTTCTGTAGTGGTAGGACTCTTGGCAGAGTCCGCCTGGGGAAATACCACACCTTTACCAGTTATTCTCACGCCAAGCGGTAACGTGCGAATTTTACTGTGTTTTGATTTTAAGGGCAATGTTTCCAGAGAAATTTATGTAACTTTACAATATATGCTCAAATCGCGAAAATGTAATAACTATTTTACACAAAAAATAATTAATTCATAAAAATAATTAATAAAAAAATAAAAAATTAAAAAATTTAATTGATTCAGGGTTTTTCGATGAATCAGGTAAAATACAAAAAAAAAACATGGTGACCGAGTTGATAACCTCCTTTTTGCAAGTCGGTTAAAAATAATACAGCTGCAGTCGGACATCGCAGTTCATCTAATCAATATGCATAAGCAAGCGGCTCCTACTTTTGAACCTACGCTCCACGAGCGTTTTTTTGGAAGACTTAGAACTTAGCCAAATAGGAATCTCATTCAAACAAAGTTTCCAACATTTTCAATAGAAGCTTGGCTCAAATTATGTACTAAAAATAACACAAACTATTCATCGTAATTGATGCTCTTCGTAAGTCAACGTTATGCAATTACATAGCATCTTATAAACAGTAATAACTTGTTACGAAATGTTAATGTCAAAGGTCAATAATAATTATGATGGTTCATTTTTATTTACAAATCAGATACAATTTGTAAAGCTTCGTCAATTGCTAAATGAATAATTTTGAAATTCTCAATTTTGAGTTTATCGGCATTTTGCACTTGACTTTGAAGCATGGAATAGACCAGCCGTAGCTTACATACTATTCCAGTTTAGGAATATAATGTTTGCAGTAATGTGCTAATAATGTTTGCACATTACTGCTTGGTGGTAGAATAACTGGTGGTACTTCCCCAGGCACACTCGGCCAAGAGTCCTACCACTACAATTATACGAAGTTGTCTGCGACCTATTAACCTATACATGTAAGAATGGTTGTTACGCAACTTTAAATCGATACACATCCTAAACGGTTTTGACGAATAGACGGATACAAATCAAAAAACGTTGAAAAAAAAATTTAATTTATTTTTAAATACCTATTCAGCAATACCTCTCTTGACATAGTTTGTTGATTTTCATTTTTTTAATGTGGACAATTTGGCGTCTGGTAGCCGCCATTTTGAATTTACACTAATGTCATGTCTTTGGTGTCACTTGCGTAGCTAAGAGGAATCGATTGACGTGCGAATCATAAAAATCGGCCCAGGCGTTTGGTCTGTATAGTGCTTCAAAGAATCATACATACATATGTATATAGACTGATAAACACATTACCACTCCTTTGCGTCGCGCAGTCGGGTAAAAAGCTTCACAGCTTATGTTTGAACGCGCTTATCTCAGGAACTACGAGATCGATATCAAAAACTCTTTCAGCGTTAGATTTGTACGTAATTTCTGAGTATTTTAGGTTACATAATTGTAGTGTACAACGAGCGAAGTCAGGGCGGACCGTAAGTTTTTTACAATTTTTACACGGGGTAACTCACGTTTAATATAGTTAGTCCTGTCCGACTCAAGTTTCGATCGCGTCCGGCGATCTTTTTCAAGTAGAGTGCGCGCGCGGGTTCGCAGCTCGTTTAGCACTGCAGGTGAACAATTTCCGGAGGTTCTGAAGGTGGCATGTGCTGTCCCGTGAAAAATGAGATAATCGTCCATATAAGCAGAAGTCCAGGTCTCTTGCCATCTCTTCTACAAAACGTTGGAATGTCTGTCCAGCGTTTCTGAGTCCGAACGTCAAGTATGGAAATTCGAACACTCCGAATGGTTTGGTAATTGCCGTCTTGGTTACATCATCCGAGTTAACCGGAATCTGGTTATAGGCCAGATTATAGATATAACCAGGTAAATTTGTAAGAAAACCGGGCAGCCAGAGATGTTCTGAGTAAAGTCTTGGGTATGTCGGATCAGATATCTGTCTGGAACGGAGCGAGCACAGAGCATCCTGTAATCGCCACACGGTCGAAAACCTTCATCCTTCTTTGGAACTAGGCTCAGGGGTGATGACCATGGACTCTCTGATGGCCTAGCAGTTCCAGCTTTCAGCATGTCGTTGAATTCCTGCTTGGTTATTATGAGGTTTTCAGGTGCAAGTCGTCCCGGTGTACAGTAGACAGATGGACCGGGTGTAGTCTTAATATAATGCACTATCTTGTGGTTAGTAAGTTGATGTGTTCCAGGTGGACAAGTGATTTGTGAGAATTCTCGAAGAAGTTCCAAGTATTGAGACTCCGCTATAATTGTCTTCACTGATGATATGGCGTCTGACGTAGGGACTCGTGCTGCAATTGATGTTAGTGACGTGTGGTTGTCGGTGAGGCGTCGATTTTGACAGTCTACTATAAATCCGTAGTGTTATAAGAATTCTGCTCTAATTATCGCCTTACTGACTTCAGCCACAATGAAACGCCATGGAAATGCGCGCCGGAGTCCTAAGTCGAGATCCAACTGAGTGAAGCCGTAGGTGGCAATCGGAGTTCCATTTGCAACGAAAAATTCGTAGGCAGTCTAGAGTCGTCTGTTCTTTGAAGCCGTTTGTGGAGAAACACAGAGGTTGCTACCAGTATGGAACAAGAACTGATCTTCGTTTTTTAGTCACGAACAGGCGACCACGTGAAGTGAGGCAATCGTTCGTCGCCATTAATGAGTGCCGCTGGCTTTTCCCGATTGGAAATCACAAAGCTTTACACAAGATCTTGCATTTTCGCCGTATTTTTGATGGTAAAAGCAGTTTCGGAACTTGCGCTAGCCCCTATCTCTCGAACGGGAGCACTTGTTGATGGAGAGAGCATGTACCTGGCGTCTTAGTTCTGCAACTTCTTTTGTAAGCTTTTCAAGAAGATAACCTGGTACAGCGTCTGCAGATGCAACTTGCGGTGTTGATGGCACTAGCTTGTGTACATTGTCTGCGAGAGCTGTGAGCGCCTCGAGGGTTGATTCTGGTTGCGATGCGATTACAGTTTGCAGGCTGGATGGCAGACGGCTGGTCCAAATGGTCCGTATGAAGTCATCCGGGATGTCTCTTCCAGCTAGGTGTCAAAGATGACGTAAAAATTATGACGGGCGTTAACCTCCTAACTCTTCGTGCATCAAGAGCTGCGTGACTTCCTTCTTACGTGAAGCTGAGAGACGTTTTATTAATTCTGACTTTAACGTTTCATACATTCCAGTAGCTGGCGGATTTGTCAAAATATCTTTAACTTCAGCTGCGAATCGATGATTCAACTGGGCAGTAATATTTTGTTTCGTCGTCTTTAATCTTCGACAATGCAAAGCTTTCTTTGATCTGCGCGAACCAAACAGCAGGCTCCTCGAGCCAAAACGGTGGCAAGCGAACACCAACACGACAAAGATCGTATGGTGCAAAAGTATTTTTTTCTTCCTCATTCGATGTGCTCATTTTGATTCACAAAAGGGTCACCACTCCCCTCGCTCCGTGCCGGGTTGCTTATTATTCGCTTATTACTTCACGATACGTCTCAATAGTTAAATTATACTAACGTGTTACTTACTTACGTTGCGTGTTCAAATCACGTCGGGGTCACCACTGTGGCGTGTGGATATTACACCAATGCACAATTGAGTAAACACTTGATTACTAAAATGTTTGTAATAAACAACTGTTACTTCCAACAATATCACGGAAGAACAAAAATAATAATAACATATACAAAGCGACGGGTGAATGTACTTACTGCGGAATGGTTAATTTTTAACTGAGAACAATCGGGTGCATTCGCTCGGCTTCTGCTGTCCTCGGCCTTTCCAAGGTCACGCGGCGGTCGCCTGGTTCGAATGCATTTCTAGTTTCTGCGACTTTACGCGAGACGACCGGACTACGATATTTTTGTCGGATGGCCTCGACGATGCCATAAATAACTTTTTGTTATTTTATATAATAATAGATGTCCGCCCCAGCGTAGCCCATGGTACATTATATAGTACTCATCAGGATCCCGTACATATACAACGGTGAAAGAATGTCGGAAATCGGTTCAGTCATTGTTACCAGAGAATATCGCTTTCAAACAAAACACCTCTTTAGCTACCTGCTACGCCATCTGTCGGTACTTGGTTGTACTAACTCAGATCAAAAAAAAAATTGATTAGCAAAGGTTTTATATTCAAGAGGTATGTAATCTGTGATATTCAATGACGCAATCTTAGACACATGCTGTCATGTGTCATGTCAAAGCTCGAAACGTACGAAAACTCTCAAAAAGGATTATTTTCTCCCGATTTTGTTACATTCTTGATTCATGCTCCGCTTCTATTAATAGTGGCGTTATGATATATAGCCTAAAGCCTTCCTCGATAAATGGGCTATCCAATGGAAAAATAATCTTTCCATTCGGACTAGTACTTCCCGAGATCCTAGCGTTCAAACAAACAAACAAACTCTTCAGCTTTATAATATTAGTATAGATTATTATTTTGGGCTGTAATGTTACAAGTTAGTCAAAAAAGAAAGATTTTAAGAAAAATAAATTACAAGACGAGCGAACAGCAACTGTTATGACGCGAAGAATTCAAATTCTCGCGTGGCAATGCACTATGCTCATCATTTAGAAATAGAGTTAGTGATTGTTAGGTGGTTTATTCTTATACCACCTAACAATTATATTCATTTCTGCTTTCAATTTCTTCAACTTCTACTGAACCGAATTACATTTTTCTGATCGCCACAAGAGCACAGTGCCTCGCACCTATTTGAACACGAAGAGTCCAGTTCGCTACCTATCACTTCACTGCGCTCGTCACTCTTACCCATATTAAGGCAGGTTGTAAAAAATATTTTATGTGCTATTTTGTGGAGGCGGTCGTTTTGAATCGATATTAATACAAAATAGATAAACCCACCGCAACAACTGGCTTTCAAATTAAATACAACCGCATCGAAATCGGTCCATCCGTTTCAGAGCTACAACGGCACAAATAAACACACAAAGAGACAGACAAATATCGACGTCGTTTTGGTCGGGGGTTAAAAAATTCAGCAGTCAGCCGCAACACGTCCACTGCTGAACATAGGCCTCCTCCCTAGATTTCCACAACGAACGGTCCTGCGCAACCTGCAACCAGCGGTTTCCAGAGACCTTTGTGAGGTCATCTGTCCAACTAGTTGGAGGCCGTCCAACACTACGTCTTCCGGTTCGTGGTCGCCACTTTCTTCCCCATCGGTTGTCAGTTCTACGAGTATCTATGTAGCCAGTTATGTGCCTTATTTGTCCCCGATAAGTACCTCCGGGGTAGAAAGCACGAGCTATTTGCCGTTCCTAAGTGCAAAACGGTAGCGCATGCTACGTCACCGGTGCCGCGATCTCTTGGTGCGCTCAATGCTATGCTAGATGCGAAATCAAAATGCGATGTATTTAACGATGACTGGAGGGGAACTGATGTCAGAATGTTTATTGTTCTGTGAAAGAATACAATGAGAACAAATGACTAGTTTGGACTCTTACCTTCTTGTAATTTTAAATTCGAATTTATGGTTTTGTTTATTAATTTAAAGACTATTGTATTGTATTTGTATGTATCGCTATTGATTTTGTTTTTGAAATTGACATTTAATTTAGGACATCTTTTTTGTATTTATAATTTTGTTTAATTAATTTTGGTTTTGACTATTCATCTACGATTTAAGATGTGTAATTTGCATGACATAAACTGTTCCAATTTAATTTTTATTTAAAATGTTTTTAATGTTTAAATTTCGTTAGTGTAATTGGCGTTGTGCCGTTCTGACTGATTATATAAATAAATAAATAAATAAATAAGTATCGGTAAAATATTCGTCTGTTAAATCAGAGATCGGGATTAGGAAATAATGAGAGGGGAGAAATCCCCTGCGTAAATCCCCTAATATAAATGTCAGACTAGTCTTAGAATATCTTTGTTACCATAATCCATCCAGCTAATTGGAAGATTTGTGAAAATAAAAGATTTACAAACATAAAAGATACGCGCGAAAAACATAACCCATCTTCCATTCCGGTAAAAAAGGGACATGTTTATGCTACTGGGAACAGAATTCACATCATCAGAATAAACAGCACCGTTCATCATCATGATTGAAGAGTTGAACGAAGAGTTTGGTCTCCACTTTTGTAATAAGAACAACTAAGCTGTGAAACGCATTGCCAGAGTGGGTTTTTGTCGAAGGTTCGAACCTTGGGGTTACGAGGTACACTGTGCTTGTTTCAATTAGAGAAGACCACATCATTTACATGCACTATTATCGCCATCATCGCAATCGTATTATTTAATGGGTTATAAATCGTAAACGGTAAGTTTTACAAAAAAAGTTTACTAGCAACAAAAAATGCAAAATTTTATTTTCTACAATTATTGTCAAAATATATAGTTTCCAAAATTTCGGCTAAAACAGTTTTTTTCAATTGGCGTTTGAAGCTCTACCTGGATCTGTGAGCATTTTGTAATTTTATGCTCAGTAAGTGATCTTTACCTCATAGAAAAAAAATTGGATTAGAAATTTAGTGCAAAGTTGACCAAAAAACCTTCTATTTTTACTGGACTTTCATTACGTTTCAGCACATTTTTTTTAATTTTTGACGAACTTGTGAATTATTAGGAAACATTTTAAAAAGATGCATGAAATTGGAAAAGCCGTTCTTTTCTTATAGTGTGACCAAAAAGAAAAGGTTGAGTTTTGTATATCTACGAGTATAGATAAATTTAGTATTTCTTCGTTTCACTTCACAATTCACAAAATTGTTATCACTAGTATAAACAGTATAAACAAATCTTGAAGAAAAAATGAGTTTAAATTACATAGTCCAATATTTTACTGTTATTTCTGCACTGTGGCACCGATTCCGCGGTCGGTGACGGTCGCGAGAACAAGACAGCGTTAAATGCCTAATTTGACAGAACTACCTGGCCTTAAATTATATTTTATCGGTTTAGTTCTTGAAAACGCGATTGAACAACAAACATTTCAATTTTCGTTTTTATAATAAGGAGATATAGAGTAGAAAATTTGGTTGGCTCAATCGAAGTACCGCTGAAAATGCCAGTTGTTCAGATTGGACAAAAACGCTGTATAAGGGGTTTGACTTTGAATGGAGATTCTTTAAGAATACGGGCAGATAAGACGGAATTTATTATAGAAAACATGCAGACGTTACATTTTTACGCTGAGTTCTTAGAATTGGGAAATAAACCGACCAATTGCGTATCATACTCTCACACCAAAGGTATGCTAAATCTCATCTTAACGCCTGAATGGATCGGGTTGAAATTTGACACATAGCCCCTTGATACACTTAGGTAATTATATTACACCGAATAACGAAAATTTCCAAAATTAACTTTGCGGTCGGACTTTTAGCGGGTTTTTTTTTGGTATTTTTATTTGATATACCCACTAATTTGGTTTTAATGACACCTGCTTGAATTAGTCTTTATTTTAAAATCAACCACGTTAAAATTAAAGTTCGTTCATACATAAAAATCGTTTAAATAAAATAAAAATATTTTGTCGGGAAAATGGCCCTAAAGTTATGAAAAATTGAAAAAAAACAATTTACGCTATCGAGCGCAGTTTTTTGTTTTTCCATGTTTGTTATATTGTAGACAATTAATTTAGAATGTAAAATCACTTTGTCTTTCTTATAATTTAAGATGTAATAGCTCTAGAACACTTGAAAACTCGAAAAAAATATCCTACACAAGCATCAAAAGTGTTAGTTTACATTTCAAGCACACTTTTAAACAAATAATACCGCCTGAAGCGTCGTGAAACGCTCTTGAGAATAATGAGCTTAAACAGGTACAAGTAACGCGGCACTTCATATGCCGAAGCGTAAACAAACGCACTTATGTAACCTAAACCTGAACACCCGTTTTCCCGCGAAAATTGTAAACGTTAGTTGCAAAACAAACTCACTTATGTAACCTGAACCTGAACACCCGTTTTCCCGCCAAGATTGTAAACGTTAGTTGCCGAAAGTGTATCAAGTGGATAGATAGATTTTAGTCTAGAATAACACTTTACTACTTAATACTTTTTATGGAATGGGAACTATGCGGGTAAAATCACGAATTGTTGCTAGCATATAATAAGTATAAGATTAGGTTCGATCACACCTGCACCTCTATCCATTTTTCCCAGTGCGAATGTACCTATAGAAACATTGCGAGGAAGCCGGCATGTTCCAAAAATCGTTTGTCATACTCCATTCGCCAATGCCACGCTATTCGCGTATAAGGCCAGCGTGGTGGATAAGGTCCATTGCTCTAAAGAAGTAAGCTACGGCTGGTCTAGTCGGTAGTACGGTGACTGTCGGTCCGAAGGTCTCGGGTTCAAATCCCACGCGCACCACTGTCTTTTCGAAGTCATGTGCATAATGCCGCTAATTTAATAAAGGTAAAGGAAAACATCGTCTGGAAACATGTACCTAGAACTTTCGAGGTCATGTGTCATCCGCCAACCTGCACTTGGTTTTGGTGGGTTATGGTCTTGACTCTTTCCTTGTGAGAGAAGACCCCGAGCTCCAGTTCCCAGCAGTGGGAACCGTCTATGGTCTACTTATGCTAATGAATGTACTGAGTTATGGTGGACGGTTTCCCAAGAAACATTGATTTCAATGTGATGGCGGGAAAAACTTTGGACATTACTTGTAATTTATGAAGTCAATGTATTAATTTTCACTTCATACACTTTCGGACACAAGATAAAATGATAATTGATTGACACGGACTGGCTTTTCTCCAAATCCATCAGCATTACCACATTCGTTTCCACAAGTTTCAAGAATTTCCAACCTTAATCTTAGGGTACTGTGAGCTATAGCGTCGGAAAAAGATAGGTTTGTTATAAGTTTCCGATTCTTTCGAGAAACAATTTATTTGAGCTCGTAACTTTTTCTCTGAGATAAAGAATCTATCTGTCTTTGATATATGTTTATATATGGATAGAAAAAGTTGCAAAAGTTGGATGTTTGTACAGAGATGTGTGAAAATTTGTAATACTATTATAGCTACCTTAGCTACAGGCGTTTGGTGACGTAATACAAAGGATCGTACCTGAGTACCAAATTATGGGAGAGGGCTATGTCCAGCAGTGGACGAGCACAGGCTGATAATGATGATGATGATAGCCACCCACAAAATAGTGTTACTATTTTTCACATATCTTCGATTCGTCTAATAAAAATAGAGATTTATACTCGCAATATATTCTGCTATATTATTTAACGCGGTAAAAAAATTAGTAAATTTTTAAACATTTCAATATATTTTTTATTTAATTTAGTTTCGTTTCAACTTTTAGGGTCTTTAGAAGAGATCAAAAAACATCTTATTTTTGAAAACTGCATGATTTGTAAAAAATAGTCTGAAAACTAAAAGTGATTCAGTGGAGGGATTTGAAGTAGACATTTGCAGACATCAGTGGAATAACTGATGTTTATTAAAAAATAAGGTTACTAATTTGAAAAATCAAAAAATAGATAATGGTCTAGAAATAATAAAACTCAATATTCTCATGCGTCAAAAGCAATACCTATAAAGTTGTCAGTATTAGCACGCTGAATGGCAAAGTATAAAAACCAAATAAAAAGTTGTGATATAGTTGGATTGAAGGAACTACCGCGTAACGTACATAAAAAAAACAACCGAATTGAAAACCTCCTCCATTCTTGGGAACATTTCGGTTTCCTCACGATGTTTTCTTTCACCGCTTTTAAGTTAGACACCGAATTAACCAAGGATTCCGCATCGGCAGTTGCCATTCTCACAGATAGGCCAATATTAACGTAAATTATTTAGCTATACAAATTACTTTTGACTTTAGACGGTAGGTACATAAATAAATAAATATTTGTGGACAATTCACACACAACACCATCTGACCCCAAACTAAAGCACAGCTTGTACTATGGCAGCCAGATCGCTCATAAGGTCGAGACTGCAATTTCCTATTTGACGACCTCTGAATCCTACAAATATGGGTATGATAAATGCAAAAATACTCGTACACACATTTATTACGAAAAACGGAACAAACTCAAACTGAGATCGACTTTTTCATTTTTTAAGTCTGTTAAAATAACCAAAAACCTTCCACATCGGGACAAATTTGGGGCAATCCACTTGTAACAAGTATTGTAATGTCATAAACACTGCAAAATTGGCTTATTTTACCCTCAACCTAACCCTTTTAATGTTGCAAACAGTCAAAAACTGTCAAGAACAATACCAGCACAGATTCCAAAATTTAATTAATTTAAATTAATTCCGGTATTACAAACTGGTATTTTAATAATATCGTTCATAAAACACTCTCTAATTCTAATATCAGTGAGTGCAAAACGCGCAATTAGGGGGAGAAGCGGGAGAGAAAATTAATTCAAAGGCGCAAGGGCCTCTTTGCGTAGGAAATGAGAGCCATCAACATCATACAACCAATGACAGTAAGGCACAGAGGCCATTTATTCTTCATTCCGATACCAAATATCAAAGATGGAAAAAATACTTTTCTCGAAAAACAAACACCTTCTTTTCTTCGAAAAACTTCATTTTCTAATTAAACTCAGATACTCGACTTAATTTCATACATCATCTTTCATTCATCATACACTACGTCATTCAGATAAATTTCAGAAAGAATTGGTGTTAGTTCTTGTTCATATTTGAAAAACCGCTACACCATTTTAGGAAATTCATACGGACCACCTCTGAAGTATTTTCTTTCAAACAAATATTCATCAAAAACGGTGACACCATGCTGTTATTTCAGGCTTGTCATTAGTATTAGGGACAATAGTACACTCCGCGAGGTATAAGCTGAGCTTTGCTTTAGTGTGAGTGATCACCAATCAGGCAGGAGCTTGAAATTTTGTCCGCGAGGTATAGGCTGAGCTTTGCATTAGTGTGAGTGATCACCAATCAGGCAGGAGCGCGAGACAGAATGGCGCCGCGCCTAAGGCCGGTTGTCACACCTACACTATCCATGTACACTCACACAAATGCAAAGCTCAGCCTATGCCTCGCGGAGTGTACCTGTGTGAGCTTTGCTCGGTTAGATAGACGAATACTGATTTTCTAAAAAAAAAATGAACTTGAAAAAAGAAAGGTGGCCGGTTGCATTCGAACCCGGACCTACCATATTATGACCGTCCGGGCGATGTCGCGAAATTTACCGTCACATTCTAATCCTTTTGTAGCAGATTTTCATTGTCTAAAAACGCGCATAAAACGGCGTTTTTTTTAAATAAAATTTGACTAGATCAATTTATCGTCCCTGAAGCCCACTGTATACATAATTTCATGAAAATTATTCAAGCCGTTTCCGAGATTCAGCTTCTATATATATTATATACATACATATATTCCTACAATGATTGTTCGTTTAAAGCTATAAGATTTGTTTCTGTACGTGTATTATATTCCTAAAACCGACTGATATTTACATTGACTGGCCTCGTGGCTTAGTGGGTAGTAACTCTACCTGCGAAGCCGAGAGTCGTGGGTTCGATTCCCACCCAGTGCAAATATTTGTGTGATGACTTCAAATATTTGTACTGTGTCTGGGTGCTTCTATGTATTATAAGTATGTATTTACAATTATATAAGTATTATATCAGCTATCTGGCCGCCATATTACAAGCTTTGCTTAGTTTGGGGTCAGATGGTGTTGTGTGTGAATTGTCCACCAATATTTATTATAAATATTTATATTTATAGTATTGCTGTAGGATTAATATTGAAATGATAAAAAATAATCGCATATATGAACTTCACAAATATAAATACTAAAGCTCATAATTAGGTTATCATCAAAACACTACAATAACATGTAATTTAAGTAATACTATTGCAGCCGTATTGCTATGCCCTTACTGCTAATACTGTTAAGAATTTTCGATGAAATATCCTTGTCATTTAGAGGGTTTGTAAGAAATGGTGTTTATTTTTTGAAAAACTGATTCAGTTATACTTACTTCCTGCCTTCTGAAGTTAAAGTGTGGCGTAAAACTTTAAATTTGACTTTCGGAAACACATAAAAAGGTTTTTGATAATTCTTCAAAAGGTTAGCGTAATTTTTTTTGGGAATTAGTCACAAATGACCTCATGGCTTAGTTTGTAATATGTATGTACAATTGGCTGTAGGTAGGGAAAACGGATTCCATTCAAGACAAACATTTGAGTGGTACATTCATGTGGTACTGGGTTTCGGTTTGAAGGGCAATGTTTCCCGATAAATTACAGGGCTTAGAGATATAGCCGCCTGTTGTAGCACTAGCTGTTATTATTTTTCTTTGTCTGTAAATTTGTTTTTATTTTGGTGTGAACAATAAAGAGTATCTATCTATCTATATAACATCTTAGATCTCTGGGTGATGAGCGCAGTGCAGTGCTAGGTAATGATTTGGACTATTCATGTTCCAATAGCTGCGTGTCACCGTGCTGTTATGTAGCAGGCATGTTGCTTACCATCAGGCACATGTCCTGCTCGTCTTGTTGCTTCTTATTTAAAAAAAAAACAGGTGAATGTTACGTAACGGGGTTATTTCATGTTTCGTAAGAATATATTTAGAATTTGTAAATAATAAATCGATGCTTTTTTATGTAATTCTCTCTACGAGTAAAATTATAAAAGTTTGGATGTTTGATTTTTTAAATATTTAGATGTCTAGATGTTTTTTTCTCAATCACGTCGTAACTTTTAAACGGATCTGGTTGAAATTTGAAACACAGTTAAATTATAGCCTGGGAAAACACAGACTACTTTTTGTCCCAAGAAAATAACGGGAATGGGAGATACGAGGGTAAGACTGCGGCGTGTTGATAGTACATACATGTATATAATTATACTAGTATACATTTTGTTTTTTTAAAAAGAGTGACGAGACGAGCAGGATATGTGCCTGATGGTAGGTAACATGCCTGCCACATAACAGCACAGTGACATGCAGCTATTGGAACATGAAGAGTCAAAATCATTACCTAGCACTGCACTGCGCTCGTCACCCAGACATCTAAGATGTTATATCTCTAAGCTCTGTAATTAAATAAAATTAAAACTATATAAGTGTTATATCAGCTATCTGGCTGCCATAGTACAAGCTTTGCTTAGTTTGGTGACAAATGGTGTTTTGTGTGAATTGTTCACCAATATTTATATATATTTTTTGTTTGAATTTGGTTTGACTTCTTTAAACAACACAATCACAATAAAAATATTTTTTCATTGCCATTCGTTTATTCTTTTATTTTGTAGCATAACAAGGGTCGTGGTTCCCTTTGTTTCAATTGTTTCTCTCTGCACCTAATGTTATGAACTGCACACCTAAAGAAAGTTGAATATATTCCTTTTTTATTATACCTACTCTCCCTTATGTTTCTATTCTTTAACCTAATTTACAAAGGTTATGTAACTTGGAGTAAGCGAGAGGTTAGTTAAAAAAATAAGCAGTCATTGGAACTGTCCATATAAGTGAAAGCCTATAGGTAAATAAGGTTTTAATAAATCACTTCATTATTGCAGTTCTTTACAAGAACCAAAGAAAATATACGAAAAAAACATTTACTACAACGCTTTTTGTGACTCTGACGCCAGTTCCATAATTTTTATTCACCTAATAAGTGATCAAGCAACCTAAGCACGTTTTTACTTTATTAAGTCACATACCTACTCGTCCAGAATTCTGAGTGCACTTAAAGTTTTTGTATTCAGTAACACCAAACAGTTAAGCAACAATTCTTTAAATACAAGAACAAAATGAAACAAATTGACTAGCCCCCGACTACCTCAAATTTGTTATCTGTACAACATTCTACTAGTCAAGCCCTTTCATTTGATACCCATATTAACCGCTTGCTTGCCCGTGTCAACTAATAGTTAACAAATCTCAAATGCTAAAATGCCCGTGTCAACTAGTAGTTAACATCGCGATTCAGTCTAAAATGCCCGTGTTAACTAGTAGTTGACATGGCGCCGCACTCCAAAATGCCCGTGTCAACCTGTAGTTAACATGGCTCCCGCGGTCGAAAAAGTTAAATATACTCGTCTTTATTGCTCAAGGGCTTAGTTTGTATTATTTATCTCGTTCTATGTTAAAATTCCCGTCATATTAATTCCAGTAGAGTATGTAAGCAAGTTTTCGGCTTCCGGTGGCTAAAGTGTCAACACGTACATAAAGATACCCCGTACGAAATAATACATAAACAGTGTAAACCAGTGAAAACAACATTATTCGATTATCACCTCTGATAAAACAGGACCGTAAAACTATTTAGAAGAAATAATTAAAGTGCGGGCGTTAACATTTTAACATTTCTACGGAAAAACTAGATTCATAATTTGTCACTATAACCTAAAAGGCGTCAACAAATACACAATAGACTCGTCATAGACAACAAACTCGTCACCTATTATAATAATACATTACCAACATAACAACATCGACAGGGTCAGTGTTGCCATCTCGGATTCTAAAAAAGTGTCGAAGAGTAATAATACTACTACAAAATTAGAAATTTACCAGCATCATGGACAAAAATATGGAACTGCTTCTGCAAAAACTTGATGAAAAATTGGATAAACAAGCCGATCAGATAACACAGGCGGTAACTAAGAACGTAACCGATGCAATAGACGAGAAAATGAATGCATTAATTGAAGAAAATAAATTTCTCAAAACAAAGTATCTAATCTGGAACTTAAAATAAAATCACTGGAACTAGATAAACGCAAAAACAACCTCGTCTTCTTCGGAGCAGAGGAAATAGGAAAATCCGAGCGAGCATTAGTTGACTACATAAAAAATATCATAGAAAAACTAGGAGTGCAGATGGATAGCCACGAAATCAGTAACGTATATAGAATCGGAAGAAAGACGGAAAATAAAAACCGGCCAGTCATAGTTACTTTTACCACCCTATGGAAGAAACATCTGGTACTCAAGAACAAGTCGAATCTTCCATCAAATATTTACGTTAAAGAAGACTACTCCAAGGAAACTTTGGAAAACGTAAACAACTACAATCCCAACTGGAAGAAGAAAAAAAGAATGGAAACATTGCCTATCTAAAACATGACAAACTTATAGTGATAAAACCGAAGGACAAAGGTAGAGAAAAAAGAAGGAGAGAACCCTCAGATTCTCCCAACCAAGAAACTCAGAATAGAAAAGCTAGCACAAGCAACACAGCGAGAAACACAACCCAATCTCGCACTAAAATACAGAAAAATGAAATTATTAGACCTAATTTACTCAGTTATATCGATAAAACGAGATCTGATTCCTACCTGAATTCCTCAAAAAACTAACAAAAGCCTTAGAAAATCGAAAACAAACAGAAACAGCAACTTCAAATAAATCCAAACAAAAACAACAAATAAATTGTCTCCCACAACGGTTGGTCCCCGCGGGAGCACTAGACCAAAACCCTCCAGCAAAAAGAAGTGAAGCATTTAACATCGCAACACTCAACACAAGAACTCTGCGAACACAAGAAAGCTTACTGGAGTTAGAAAAGGCGTTACAAAATGTAAAATTTGATATCCTGGGCATAAGTGAAATGAGAAGATTAGAGGAGAAAATAATGGAACGAAATGATTATATATTATACCAGAAAGGTGAAACAGCAGGCCAAAGAGGAGTGGGTTTTCTTATCAAAAAAGCATTAAAAAAATACATACAAGAACTGATAGGTATATCAGATAGATTAGCAATTCTCAACATTAATATGCCAAGATACATAAAACCGTGGACAATAATACAAGCATACGCACCCACAGAACAAGCACTAGAAAGCGAAAGTGAAGAATTTTACTGTACTCTGTCTAATACGATAAAAAAATACCAAAATAACTTTCTTATTGTTATGGGCGACTTTAACGCGCAAGTCGGCTGTAGAAAACCCGGAGAAGAACTGGTAATGGGCAAACATGGATATGGAAAGAGAAGCACTAACGGACATCGACTAATTGAATGTCTACTACAAAATAACTTAACTTTACTCAATTCTATCTTCAAAAAAAAACCCAAAACAAAATGGACCTGGCTATCACCAGATGGCAGTAGTACAAAACGAAATTGATTTTATAATAACTAATAAACCAATTTTTTTTTCAAGATGCACATGTTATTCAAAATTTAAATTTTAATACGAACCATCGCATGGTACGATGCCGTTTAAAAGTCGTTCAAACCAAAAGAGCTAGAACTAAATTTAGGAGTAAATTGACATTAGAACAACACAGAACACTAATAGATTCTTCGGCCATCAGCAGACTACAAGAAATAGTAAACTCGGACACAAGAGTCACAGAAAAATACGACCAAATAGACAAACAACTGTCAAAATTCAGGGTAGTAAATATAACTAAAGAGGCGAAGTTTGGGGAGAAGACAGTAGCGCTCCTAGAAGAAAGAAAACTACTATTGACAGATAAATCAAAAACTGAAGAAAACCGTCACGCAATATCTAGACTTAGCAAACTGATCCGCGAAAATATAAGAAAGGATAGGAATTTAAGGAGAATGAAAAAGCTAGAAGATGAAATACAAAGAACTGGGGGAACTAGGAAAGCTTTCAAGGAATTAAGAGAATACGGAACAGAATGGATACAAAAACTGAAAAACGATAGCTCCAAACAAGAAACTCTTCGTAGAAGAATCCAGAGTCTTGCCACAGAATATTATCGAACTCTCTACTCAAACAATGATACCGACCGAGAAAATAACGGCTATAACGTTTCTAATATGAATTATAGTCATAGTGAAGTTCCATTGATACTTTTGCAGGAAGTACAGAAAGCCATAATGTCACAGAAGCTAGAAAAAGCTCCAGGACCTGATAATATAACAAACGAACTAATCAAAGGCACAGAAGAAGAAATAAGTCCAATCCTAACTAAGTTATTCAATGATATCATGATAACAGGCACTATCCCAAAACAATGGAATGAATCACATATCATTCTCCTCCATAAGAAGGGAGATAAAGAGAACATCGGTAACTATAGACCAATCAGCCTAATATCAAATGTGTACAAAGTCTTTGCAAAAATAATTCTTGAAAGAGTAACAAGGGTCTTAGACGAAAACCAACCAATCGAGCAGGCAGGGTTTAGAAAGAACTTCAGTACTTTAGATCATATCCATACAATCAAACAAATCTTGGAAAATACAAGGAATACCAGAAGACTCTGTATATCTGCTTTATAGATTACTCCAAAGCATTTGACAGCCTAAAACACGACTCTATCTGGCAAAGTCTAAAAGAACAAGGAGTGAACGAAATCTATATAGAACTAATCAAGTCCATCTACAATAAAAGCAAAGCCAGTATCAAATTAGAATCAAAAGGAGATCCCTTTCCAATAAATAGAGGGTGAGACAAGGGACCCATTATCTCCTAAGCTGTTTAATGCTGTGCTGGAACACACATTTAGACAATTGGACTGGGAGAATTACGGTATTTCAATAAATGGAAGCCGCCTCAACCACTTGAGATTTGCGGATGATATTGTCCTAGTAGAAGAAGACCCCAAGAAACTAGAACGCATGATAAAAGATTTAACGGAGAAAAGTCGAGCGGTAGGCTTAGAAATTAACGTAGATAAAACAAAACTTATGACCAACTCAACAGAAACTAGCATAATGGTCGACGGAACCAAGTTCGAATATGTGAAAGAATATGTTTACCTAGGACAAATTATATCTCCCGAAGACTCCATGTCTAAGGAAATTAATAAAAGAATAGCCTGTGGCTGGAAGAAATACTGGGCTTTGAAAGAAATAACTAAGAACAAGGGTCTAAGCATGCATATCAAGAGGAAGACCTTCAACACTTGTATTCTCCCCTGCATGACATACGGCTGCGAGACATGGACATTGACAGACAAACAAAGAGAACAACTTGCTAAAACGGAAA
The DNA here is from genome assembly GCA_017562165.1 of Ectropis grisescens. Classification (NCBI taxonomy): domain Eukaryota; kingdom Metazoa; phylum Arthropoda; class Insecta; order Lepidoptera; family Geometridae; genus Ectropis; species Ectropis grisescens. The sequence goes on along the minus strand of CM029792.1, from coordinate 14,866,544 downwards.
GAGCAATGGAAAGGAGCATGTTGGGAATCAGGCTTAGTGACAGAATCCAAAATTTGGAAATAAGAAGGAAGACAAAAGTCATGGATATAATAACTCGTATAGACCACCTAAAATGGAGCTGGACAGGTCATATGCTACGCTGCAAAATCAACAAATGGAGCAAACAGGTAACCTTATGGTATCCAAGAGGAGACATAAGAAGACAGGGGCGCCAGAAAACAAGATGGAGTGACGATATCCGCCTTACTCTAGGACCATGCTGGACCAGAGTTGCGGAGGACAGAGCCCAATGGAGAGAGCTGGAGGAGGCCTATGCCATGAGGCACGTCGAATTACGAGATATAATATAAGGAACAAAAGATAATCAAAAATGTTAAATTGTACGTAGTTCGGAATAAAAAGGCTTTATTATTATTATTATTATGTAAGCCATAGAAAAAAGAAAAGAAATGAAAAAAACTACGTTCCTTGTCAATCTTGTCATTGAGTGTTGATTCAGTGCGGGCTGTGTATGTTAGTTTTTCTGATTTTACTATTAAATTTAGTTTCAACAAACAAATAACAGATAACACACGTAATCAAAGATTAAAGCCCATATGTCATCGCTTTAATTTTAGAGGTACTTATGAGCTTTTAAAAAGACGAGCTTTTTAAACGCGCTATCTCAATTTCAACATACCATAACGCTTCACCAGAGTCGTAAACGGAGAAACAAAAGATAACATTGTATAGCTAGTTTCATATTAAACATAAAAATATAACACTTTATAATCTTTCAAAACAAATTGATCCATAAGGAACGATTGCGTGAATCCCGACTCGCGCGCCGCAGGCGTAAAATCCGCGGGGCAAAGCGAGGTGTGCAAGTAATTTTCGCCGGGCATTTTGGTTAGCAGCGCTACAGGGGGCGGGGCATAGTGCGTCGCGCGGTTTGCAGCGACGGGCAAGCGAGCGGTTAAGGGAGTTGTGAAAAAAGAAATGTATTTCGCCATTTTGTGGAATCGGCTATCTTGGATTTGAAATTTGTCATAGTGCAATGTATTCTACTAGTCAAGCCCTATCGTTTGATACCCATATTGAAGTAGTAGTGAAAAAAATATAAATATAATTCGCCATTTTGTGGTGGCCATCTTGGATTACAATTTTTTTTTTAGTTTAAGTATAGTATTCTAGTAGTCAACCCATATATACAACCCATTTATTACCCATATTGAGGTAGGTTGTTAAGCAATATTTTGTCCGCCATTTTGTGGCGGCAGCCATCTTGGATTGATATTAACCAAGCGTAGCTAAGAACATGCCCACGGATATTAACTTTGAAAAAAAAAAATCGCATCGAAATCGGCCCATCCGTTTGAGCTCTACGGCGACACAGACAGACACACACACAGACAGACAGTTATCGACGTCAAACTTGTAACACCCTTTTTGTGACCGAGGGTTAAAAATAATGTAACTTTAATTGTAAATAATTTTGTTCTCAGAATGTGGGGGACATTCTTGAGAACAAAATTATTTTCAATCTCAAACAAATTCAGTGCTTAACATTTTAATCGGTACTTATCTCATTAAAACCTATCACTATTCATCACGGCGTGGGTTGTGAAACAATTTATAAACGGTTTCATGAACCGCAATACCGATCCAAACTGGATTTTACCGGTAATTACTAGTTTCCAACGGATTCTCTGATAAAGTTGCTTAAATTGAACCCTGATTTACTAAATTTGATAGCAGTTATGATAGAACGATTGGATTATTAGTTCAGTTCACGCATATAAGTATGTTATTCCCATTGCTGGGGCTTGGGGCGCCTTAATATTAAAATACCAGTAGCTGGCTTCGACTTTGTCTAAGTATAAATCAGAAAAAGGATATCTATTCCCTAAAAAAACTGGGAAAATTAACGGGATAAAAGTAAAACAAATGGCCTATTCCTAATTCTACTACATATTTGTGGGCTGTGTTTCAAATGTCAAACTTCACGACAGACACTTGTATAAATAAGCAGTAACATCAAAGATGCTTTGTTGTCGTTCGTGTGACTTCAGTTTTGTAACTTACTACAGGCCCTTAGGGATAAGTTGATGAGTTATTTAGAGTTGTTGTTTCATGAAGTTGTTGTATTCATATATTTTCATTAGACACTAATTATAATTGTCGTGAAATAGCGTTTAGTAATGAAACTAAATTTATGTTGATATTATTACACGAAGCAAATCTATGTATCCCTTTTTATGAAAATTGCTGAGACAGAAGAATATAAATTTCGCATACTTATAATTTATATGAAGTAGAAGTGAAAAGCAAATATTTTGTTAAAGTAATGGATAAAAATACATGGAATCATAAAAAAAACAACAGATCAAATAATCTATAAAACATTTTTGTACTCAGAAGAAGAAGAAGTCATTTGACTTCTTCTTCTTCTTCTTCTGAGTCGGACACTCTTGACAGAGTGGTCATGGTTCATAAGATGGCGATACACGGAGGGTTTTGTCCGTTTTCAGTCTTCTCGGTGGCTAATTACCGATCTTACAATCTTCTCCACGTTGATCGGTTCCTCGCATTACTAGAACACTCTGACATGGAAGACTGTGTGGCTGTTTTAATGAGATCTGTCCATCTTGTAGGTGATCTGCCCTGACCCCTTCTCCCTGCCACCTGGCCTTGGATCACCAGTATTTCCATTGAGTCTTCATTTCTGGTCACATGTCCAAAGAAACTAACTTTTGGTGCTTGCACAATCGACGAAAGTTGCGCCTTAACCCTAAGTTATTTTAAAATAGCTAGCGCTCTATGGGATTTGTAGAAGGCGCCTGCAACACCACATCTCCAAGGCGTCAATGTTTTGATGATCCAGTAACCGCAAGGACCAGATCTCAGCTCCGTAAAGAAAGATTGGAAATACAAGAGATTTCGTGAGTCGAACCTGTGGTTTTGGTTATTCTTATGTCTTTCCAAATCTTTCCCAACTGCTCCACTGCAGATCTGTACATGTTCACAGCATGTGACATGATAAATCACTAAATTACTCTACAACAATTAATTTGAATATCTCTATATATAAAAATGTTATGTTGGTTTGTGTACGCTTCAAAAACTCAAAAAGTTCTGCACCGATCGAGCTGAAATTTTAGCATGATATATAATCCGCATCAACGATCAAATTGTTTTTATCTAATTTTTACATTACAATGTGCCATAGCGAAGCGTGGTAGGGTACAGCTAGTATTAAATATATTTCGTTGGGCGGTAAAATTCCTGGCTACTGTAGAATTTCTACAGCAAAAAGTCACACAAATACTCGTAAAACGTACAATATCATTATTACAGAACTCAATAAAAGCCAAAGCTCCAAAGATCTTGATACCTGTAGTTAAACTAGACAAGATGTTTCTCTAACCAATGTCATTACATTCAACTTTCCATTCTAAGCTCTATCGTCACATTTTTAAAGTCCAAAATTTGCAATCAAGCTACCGG